>WHVE01001322.1:0-17944 GCA_015178995.1 Trichophaea hybrida
AGTAGAGGTAGTAGCAGCGCTAGCTGAGGGCACGTCCTTGTGAGCTGGAGAGGGAGCTCTGCGGACTTTGGACGAATTTGTCTGGAGGTCATCACTTGTAGCAAAAGAGGAATCCCCCACTCCATTGTCTGTCACAACACTCATTCCTTCGTCAGGTAAGACGGACGAGGAGGACGGACTTCGGTTGTGAAATTTTCGATGTTCCTGTCCAATGGATCGTTTGACGCAAGGGGGTAACTATGGAGACCACCCTTTTGCAGTTGAGATAAATGTCACTTCTAGAGTGAGGGTGCTTCTGTCCAGTGCTACGCACTGCTCAGCTCGACTACTGCTACTTCAGTGAGCGAGTAGTGTGGGGGGTAGCACGTATTTCTCCTGCGCGATATTTCGTTCCTATCGTGTGTCGGATGAGTCGGGCAAAAGGGACCTACTTTTTCGTTGTGCTGGCAAGTTGAATTCGAACAAGTGGACAAAAGTGGGTTTCTGGGATTGGGGCACCAATACTGTGCTGTGCGATTCTGCGCTGTTCTGGTGCAGTCGGAAACACAACCACTCGGCTGATATGACGAAGATGCAGAGCGAGCTAGAGAGCCAAGCGAACTGTTGTTGTTTACCGCAGAAGGGCCCAAGGGCGAGTGTATTCACGATGTGAGTAACCGTTGGGAAGTAAGAGCAGTAGGGGAGGCTTGTTTCGTTGGTTCTCTCCGTTTCGTTCCGCTTCGTATTGGAACAGCTTCTTGCTTCGGGATTGGATATTTCCTTGAAGGCAACCCTGCACGTGCAATCGAGGGAATGTCAGTCGTGACAAAGGCTAAAAAAATTTTGGCCTTGATTATTAGTCTCTTGGCGATATATTCCCACTGGGACTGTTTTGCCCCGCGCTTCCACATCCTCCAGCCGCTAAATCGCTTTGATTCCCGCCACATCGCCCCATAATGGCGGCAAATAATGCCGAGGGCGATCAACCAGACCTCAGCTGCCAGAATGATGAACCGCCGTCGCTCGCCCAGGTTCGCCTCTATATCCAAAACGACGTTTTAGAGTTCCTCGAGCATTCCAAGGCTTACACTCAACCGTTCGGGATGCCATTGCTGCGGAGAACCTGAATGGACGGCACCTCGTCCTGTACTGTCACAATGCCGAATTTCTCGCCCCGTCGGTCGGCCGTGCTGTTTCTTTGGATATCGCCCGACTCGTCCAAGAGCTCTACGCAACAGCAGATACGAGTTGCTTCCTTTCCTCTCCGAAATACGTTTGCTGACTGTATTATAGCCCACCCACTCCCGAACCCCGACGTCGAGCGTCTCCCTCGACAGCGTCTGCGCAACGTATGTACACACACTTTCCTTGTGAATTCAATACTTAGAGGCTTACTTATGGTCAGAAAGGACAACGTGCCAATATCCATGATTAGGGTCTCGCCGCAATCGAGGCCGCTGGTGCATCATTCGGATTGGTATTGGCCTCCCGACTTCTCGGTCCAGTGTGGAGGATGGAACACGTGCGTTAACAGACTGGCCTGGGGATGAACCTATCCTTTTGCCCTCTGTTCGGGGTTTTACTACTTCAATAGATCTGTGCTCCCCGGCATCAAACGCTATTTCAAGGAGAGGGAAGAGTCGGGATGAGAATCTGGGAAGTCACTAGGTGGCGTAGCGTCTAGGGCATATGGGTAGGCGGTGTTCTGCAGTTTTAATCTTCTGATCAACGCTTTTACCGTTCAACGGGTTATGAGGCCTCCCTCGCAATAACTGACTCTCCATCTCCTCTCCTACCAAAAAGAACACCCCATCGATCACTCTTCCCCTCAATCTTAGACAAACCTCTACTCCCCTCAAGTGTGTAAAGGTCCTCCGGACATTGGATACCTTCCTCATTAAACGCATTATTAGCAAAAGGAAGAGCTAATAGACTCATAATTAGGCACAATATTAGGTGATCATGCTGATCATAGAGAATATATGTTACTACTAAATCAGCCTGCGACCCTATAAATAGAATGTGGTTGCTGGTACTCACAGCTCCTTTTTGTTACTTTTACCCTGGAGGTCAGTAGTAGTCAGTTTGAGGATGAGAACATTTCCTTCTTCGACATTATTTCATAGCAGTGATAATTTCAAATACTAGATATAGATGTCAGTCAATATTGTCACAGCAGTGGTGATAGAAGAGTGGACTTTGAACTTTAAAACTTGGTTCAGTCCATTGTAGCAACTGTTTTGAATTATGGTACCGGGTTGAGATGAGGTGTATGCAATTCGCTGTATCCAAAAAAAGCTGCCTCAATCTGATATCAATCATGAGAGAAGTTCTCGATATCCTGATACTAATGGCAGTACAGAAGGTGATAGAAGTCAGGGACAGGGCAAGTTGCTTTGTCTTTGACCTCTTTGATAAGGTTGAATTTCACAGTAAGTTCATTTTGAATAAACTGCCTTCAGTTAGAATGTACAGATTATAATACCAGAAGTATTGCTCCAGGTTTATCAGTCAAGTAGAATTCTTACTCACTTCAGGACTTGCTTGATAGTGAATTAGGAGTTTCACTCAAGATGTAAAAAGTCTATTGAAGATTCAAAATGAAAAGAATTGGTTGTTCCAATGCATCAATTGTTATGGCTTGTTTTCCTGATCGAGAAGGTTGCCTTTCTACTCTTAGAGAATCAGAGGTCTTTATACCCCTCCTGTTACTTTGCCAAATACTTCTATCTATCATTTTTCTTTAGAGCTTCTATACCTAATCACCATTTGGACCAATCCTGGCTTCTTTGCAACTATCATAGATTTCTATTCCCCGATTCCTTTGTAATATCGATTGTCAAGAGAACATACTTGAGCAAATGGTATCCACTTTAACATCAGTTTAACAAACCTTTGACGTCTGAACTATTTGTGTCATAGGTTTGTGGCTCAGAGTTCTAGTGGTTATAAAAACCAAACTATGATTCGGAAATGAAAGTATTACAAACCAGGGAAGAGACTTGAATTCTGGAATCACAGAAGTGAACAGAAGTGGGTGCCAAAGCCTATTGATTGTTTTGTAGTCTAGAGAATGAGTAAAGAACAAACTGATCCTCGGCAAATCCATCGGCCTTATATACAGCTAATGCGACCAGCATCACCTTTACTCACTCGTTCCAAAATACATCCTAACCTTACCCAACTATATACCCAACCCATTCAACCTGTGGCTCACGCCATAACTATCACATGTTAGGGGTTTTCTCTTATCATGCATATCAGGTATATCAGGCATAGTCTCCCAGACTTGCCGTTTTACAACTGATATCAAAAGGAATGAAGATATACCCCTGAGAATGTCTACTGGTGAGTAAGCAGAAGGCTCAACATGGACGGGTTAAATTCACATAATATTCCAAGCTTCTATACCGAGTCTTAGCAAAATGGGCTAGGTAACCCATGCGAAGACAATACGCACACTCGATCTGACAGTAATTGAGGGGAAGTTTCTTTTGGTGCTGGCCAAGGGATGGAACACACCAAAACCATACTGCCGAAGTAACGTAATTGCCTTGCAGGAATCTTCAGGTCAGCTGTGTATTATGAATCAGACCAGTGTTACTCCATATCAAATTAATACTGGGATAAAAACTATACTCGGATTTGTACGCAGCTCACCGAGATAGTTGGACAAACGATATTATCCTAGTATGCAGGACTTTGCTATCTCCTGAGTGAAATAGTAAAAGGAGATAAGCTAACTGCGCCCCAGTAGTTGAATCTATCTAAAAAGATAAGTGTTCAAATCTAGACTGTCAAACCCCAGCTCTGTTGCGTTTGCTACACAATAACTGAGAATGTGCACCCCTTTCGGGGAACACGGATAAGATGTAATGACACTAGGTACATGGCAAAGTACAAGTTGGCAGTTCATTGAATCTTGGATTACTATTCCACTCATGCAGAAGAAAAATAACTAATACAAAGTAATGGTCCGATGTGTATGTCAGCAATGTCACCATAAATGTAGAATAACCTTTGGGATGCCTGGTGGGGGTTTACGCCTCTACACATTGTCAAACGGAACTCTCCACAACCAACTACCAAAATTGGCTCTGTTGCAACAATCGGTTGTTTCGTGAACACCCACTTTGGTGGATTGAGTGTTATTGAGATAGTACTATACATATACATCATAGTCCTAGAGAAGTGCCGTCATGCCTTACTAATATACCTCTGGCGGAAAATGCTCACCTATTAAAGACCACCTTAAACTTTTGTTCAAACAAAACGATCAAGCTCTAGCAGCAAACCACAGTCAGAACAACAACAGCAGAAAACCACCTGAAATATTATCAAGTTTTTACCTTAAGAATATTCTATTATCTATGTCCCAATATACACGTAAATATATTATTATTTACAACCCCACCTACTTATATAAGTATTGCCGAACTGAAGTCCACCTCGACTTTCTGTTTGAGTTTTTACAATACAACAACCTTGTAGACAATAATTTCCACTTTTGCAAAACCAGCGAGTACCCCTTGCAAGTATCTTACAACGAGTCTTCAGAAGACTACCTATAAAACTCCTATAATCTTTAGGATAGCAGCTGTACCCTGACAATGCCAGTGTATCTCCATACACCACAAAGACTACGACGAACCACTATCGAAATATACTTCTTTAGTTTCGCCCTAGTCATCAAGGTCAGACTATATCGACACCAAGTACGATGATATTGGTCTGCCTCCACCCATGTAGAGGTACCCACGTACCGGTATAATATTTCGGACGTTATCCGAAATACAAAGTTCATGAATTGTGAACTGTGTGAAACCACAGCCTGCTGTGCTGCTCATATCAACAACGTCAACGAAAGTTATACCTTGAACTGTTGCCCAGAACACTGTCCAAAATATTGCAACCACAAGTGTAAGAGTTGCCATCATGTCCAACAACTAGCAATCACTGCACAAAACAGAGCAAAACTTTTGGGACCATATGCATTTCCATTTCAACAATTCTATAATGGTGATTCCCAGATGCCAACTAACCATTGGAGCGGAACGATTGGTACCCGTATCCACCGCAATCACCAAATCAACCGCATCAGCATCCAGGCTCTTACTGGAATGGGTCCAGAGGATACAAGACCATTACCAGCAGTCACGACAGCGGTATCAAAAAATCACCAACCAGGAAAAGGCCGAGATGATAGACAGCGTCCAAGCACGAGTATCACGTCTAGACCAAGAGATGCAGAACCTGATCAACTACTGCAACAGCGAGAGAGAAGCGATCGAGGTCGAGTTTGACGATGTATGACAAGACTGCAAATCTTTGTCCAGCCAGTCGAAACCAACTGGATGCTGGGAGTCCAAGTCCTGGAGGACACGACCAACAGATATGGGCACTTGTTTTTGTTCCAAAAGAAGCAAGGACAGGAATTGACGCCATTCAGAAACAGTCCCAGCAGATGATCACAGGAGCAACTGAGGAATTTGCAAAGCTAAAGGACAGAGTTGAAACCTGCGAAACAGAACAAAGTCAGCTAAAGCTGAAGCAAGCAGCACTAACAATCTCATACAACACCTTACAAAAACGATTAGGCACATTGGAAAAATTTGTAAGAGAGAAAGCACCTAATGAGGAAGATCTGTGAACCATAATAAAAAGACTTAACGACATTGCAAATCAGACCACTGGCCTCACAGAAGCATTAGCAGAGGCCAAGTGGTCGGCTATAATGCCGGAAAGGAGAGGCCGAATCGAACGGGTGCAACGATAGCAGTTGAGAACGGCGGAAAGAAACAGAAGTGTGTGTGTCAAGGGTTCAGGGCTCGGTATCGATGGTTCAGAGATCGAGGTTCCAGGGGTTATAACAACCGGCAGCTGGGTGGTCGAGGAATCTAGGAGTAGCCTGTAGCAACGAAACGAGAACTGTATGCAAGAGACTCGATCCAGAATCACCGAGTGTGAAAGAAGTGAAAGCTGAAGCTAGTTGATTGTTTTATAGACGAGAGAACGAGTGAAGAAAGAAACTTATCCTCCGCCAAACGCCTGGTTAATAAACTGTGTTTCACTCGTTCCATAACACATCTGAACTCCTGCTGTCTTTGTACATCGCTTTCGTACGATTCCGTCGTTTTCCGTAAAACCTGATTCAAAACCTGATTTCATTATTGTCCTGCTTTAGCCTGTGTTCGAAACCTGATTTCATTCTCACCTTGCTTTAGCCTCTGTTCGAAACCTGATTTCATTCTCATTGTGCTTTAGCCTCTGTTCGAAACCTGATTCCATTCTCCTCATGCTTTATCATTTATATTATTCACTGATCATCACTCAACCATCGATCGTCACTCAACACATCCGTGACAGTAGCTTCCCCTCCCCAATGCCGAGTACCTACGATGTTCATGATCCAGGCTTGCCAGGTTGTTCGGTGTCAAAATTGTCGATAGCCTTGAGTCCATCTACGTTTGTCGCAGGCTCCCAGCTGCGTTCGTCGTAGCCCCTCCATTTTACCAAATACTGCAGCTGCCTCCAGAACAGCCTGGAATCGTCTATCTGCTCCACTTTGTCCTTCTCTTCTCCGTCCACTATTACTGGTGGTGGTCGTTCTTGCTTTTGATTCGGGAGAGGATCCTGGACTCCCTGTTCTAATCTGGATATTGGTTGAACGTTGTGAATGTGTAGTTGATATGGTAGCTTAACTCTATAGGCCCATGGACTAACGATTTTGGTGATTTCCTACGGCCCAATGCGTTTCCAGTCGAGTTTCTTGCTTGGTCGGGTTGTTGATATATTTTGTGCATCCAGCCAAACTTTATTGCCGACTTCCAATAATGTGCCGACCCTTCAAAACCTATTCGCCTGTTCGGACTGTACGGCCTGGGCCGTTTTCATTTTGGCTCTGAGTTTGCTGAAAAGTTGGTTCATCTGTGGGGCCATCTGCTGGGCAATTACCTCGCAAATATCATTGGGGTCCTTAATTGGATGTTGGCCGAAAGTCATTCGTGGATGAAAGCTGTAGTTATCAAAGAACCCGGAGCAATTGTTTGTTTCCAAGGTATGATTGTCGGACGCGAATTCTGCCATGGGTTGCCATCGGGCCCAGTCATTTTGCTGATAATTGACGAAATTTCTAAGGTACTGTTCCATTACTGCATTGACTCTCTCAGTTTGGCCATCAGTCTGCGGGTGAAATGCGGTTGACAGTCTTCGTTCAATTCCCAATCTTTTGCAGATGTGTTTCCAGAATTGTGAAGCGAATTGTGGCCCTCGATCTGATACTATTGTTTCGGGCAGTCCATACAATCTGAACACTTCCTTAATGTACATTTCGCCCAGTATTTTTCTGTCAGCGCTGCCTGTGCAAGGTACCAGATAACGCATATTTGTCAGGCAATCGACCACTACCCATATTTCAATGAATCCTTCAATTTCTGGCAGCCCAACTACGAAGTCCATGCTCAAGTCCTTCCACGGTTGCTCTGGTATCTCCAGTGGTCGTAGTAATCCATGGGTCTTTCTGTGGGTTGCATTACTCCGCTGGCAAGTGTGGCAGTTTCGTACATAGTGGTCCACGTCCTTTCTCATGTGGTTGCAGGAATAGCTTTGACTTAGCAGGTTGTAGGTTTTTGCTCATCCTGGGTGCCCCGCGACCGGAGAATCATGACATTCCTGGATCCATTTGAGTTTGTCCTCGTCCGTTGGTTGGATTTGTATTTGGGAAATTTTCAATGGTTGTGTCTTGTGGGTGCATAGTCCTTCACTACTGTCGTGCGGGTATTGTTGACACACCCTGTTTACCCAGTTCCATAATTCTTCGGCGCTTGTTGAATCGTTGTCCAGATTGACCGTCTCTGCAAACGCCACTACCAAGGTTTTGCATATCTCGTTGTCGAGGTTTTCTGTTTTTAGCACAATTTGATGGGTTTTTTCTGCCCCCCCTCTTCGGAGGAATGTCTCCTGGCATTCCTGTCAGTGCATCAGGCTTTTGTCCTTGTTTGCCTGGGTGATGAACAATTTTGAATTTGAAGCAGGAGAGAAATTCGGACCACTTTGTCTGCCTTCAGTTTAACAGATTTGACATCATGAAGTATTCCAGGTTTTTGTCATCTGTGAGAATCCTAATCGGATGTACTGAACCTTCCCACTCAGGCCTCCACTGTTCCAAACTGTTGACTATCGCACCCAATTCTTGATCGTATATTTCGTAATTTTCCTCGGCGGGCAAATGAGTCTTAGAAAAGAAGGCCACTGGGTGTAGAACTCCTTGATCGTCGTACTGAGAGAGGACTCCTGCGGATATGTAACTGGAGGTGTCGGTTTCGAGGACTATTTCATTTTCATAATCAAAATAGGCTAGCACTGGTGCCGTCGTAAAGATCCTTTTGAGTTCTGCAAAAGCCCTGTTTTGGTCTGGTCCCCAGTGAAAAGGTACTGACTTTTTCGTAAGTTTTGTTAGCAGTTGTACCCCCCTGCGGTAATTCCATATGAACCGTCGATAAAAGTTAGCAAAGCCTAAGAAGGTTTGGATTTCTTTAAGTTTCTCCAGTGCTTCCCAGTTTTCAACTGCTTGGATATTCCCCGGGTCCATTCTGATTCCGTTTACTCCGACGATTAATCCTAGATATTTGACTTCTTCCTTATGAAACTCGCACTTCTTTGCTTGTAAGTAGAGGCCGGCTTCCTTCAGTGATATCATTACCACGCTAACGTGCTCTATATGTTCTTTTAGATTATCGCTGTAAATGAGGATGTTGTCCAAAAAGGCCGTGCAGAATATGGCCAAAAAGGGGCGTAGTGTATCATTAATGAATTCTTGAAACGATGCTGGCATGTTAGTAAGTCCTAAGGGCATAACTAAGGATTCGAAAAGTCCATATCGAGTTCTGCAAGCCGTGTTCCATTCGTCTCCTTCCGCGATTCCAATCATATTATACTCATCGCGGACATCTTACTTGGTGTAATAGCGGGCCTTCGAGAGTCTTAGCAAGGTTTCTTGAATTAATGGCAGGGGGTAACGGTTTTTAATTGTTCCTTCATTTAGGCCTCAGTAATCGACACAGAGCCTTAGGCCTTCCCCCGGCTTTGGAGTGAATAGTACTGAAGCTCCACAAGGTGATGAAGACGACCGGATGAATCCCTTGGACAAGTTCCTCTCTATCCATTCTTTTAAAACTTGGAGTTCTTCTCGATATAAACTGTAAATGGGTCCGAATGGTGGAGTAAAGCCATCCTGTAATTTAATCTTGTGATCGTAGGGTCAATATGGTGGATGTGTTTCTGCGAATACCTTACTGAACAAGCGTACAAACTCATGGTACTCCTTAGGGATAACTGCTTTGAGAGGCTTTTCTTGTAGATTTGTTATTTCTAGGGCTTTGTTGATTTCGTAGAGGGTGACGGCGTAAACCCAAAGTTTCCCCTTTCTTATTCTCCTCACGAAATGTGATACTGCTACCCTGCAGATGTCCAACTTTGGCCCTTCCTGATCTGCGGATGTTGTTTCCAGGTAGTTGCCCCATACCCATATGCTCGAATGATGCTGGCAGTGCTGTTGGCAGTAACTGCTTTCGAAGCCAATCCTTCAGTTCTGGAATTTGATCATAACATTGTGGTGTTGTAACCATGGCAATCCCAGCATGATTGGGTAATGCCCTAACTTTGTTACGAACACTGGTAATTGCTCCTGGTGTGATCGTATTCCTTTGTTTGACTTGGCCATGGTTGTGATAGTTCCTGATTCAATGGGTCTTCCATCGATAACTTCTAACTCTCTTGATTCCCATAATTTCTTCCCTTTTGACTGATGAGGGTGAACAAAATTTTCATTCACAAATGCTATTCCTGTGGCTTCGCAGTCGATTAGGGCATGTGTGTCGATTAACCTGTCTCCGATTTTCAGCGAACATTTTACAACAAGATGTTTGCTTTCCATTGAAGACTCCTTAATTTCCGCACTGCTAATCGAAAACTGCGAAATTCCAAAACAAGATTTAACAACTGTAGACAAAGGAGATTCGTGCCCAGCGCAATGGCCATCCTTATTGCACTGGCCTAGACTTTTCGCGACTCAACTTCCATTTCTTTCCCTGTTCCCGAATCTGCGTCCATTTCATTTTCTACTTTCTTTAAAGGTGTCACTTCCAACTGTCCTTATGCTACTTTCAATTTTCTTGGGCACGATGCTGCAAAGTGCCTGCTATCCCCGCAGTATATTCGGCGTCCTCCAACTCTTCGCCCCTTGCGTTCTTCCGGAGGAATCTGCCTCCCCTTCACTACTGACAGGTCCATTTGAGCAGGGCCGTGGTAGCCTGCCATCGTGCCTGCTGGTGCTGTGTTTGGGACAGGTGTGGTGTTGCTCGTGGTTTCATGTTTTTTTAACCCTGCTGTCCATCTTCCTGACTTTCTCTCCGCAGCTCGGGTGCAGATTAGGGAGTCTCTTTTGGAGTACATTATGACAAACACTGTAAGGTCCGACGGGATGTCGCAGTGCTGTAGTGAGTCCTTCAGCTCCTGAGATAGGCCTTGACATAATACTTCCAACTGGGCTGCTTCGTTCCAATTGACGTCAGGTACCCACCGTTGGAATTCTGTGTAGTATTGGGCAAATTTTCCATCTTTTTGCTTAAGTTTGAGCAGTTCCTGATTCGCTGTAGCCCGTATGTCCTGGTCTCCGAAAGCCAATTGCAATATGTCCAGCAATTTTTCTAGTTACTCCAACCTGAGATCTCCGGTTTTCCTGTCGATGTATGGTTGAATTTGATTCAGGGCCACGCCTTCGAGTCGATTTGCCACGTACCTCATTTTGGATTGTTCGCTGAAGAATCATCCCGGTTCATCCGCAATTTTCATGGCTAATTGTGCCATCCATCCTCGCAGTGCCCTGTGGTTGGTTCCTGATAATTGGAGATTTTCGCTGTCTTTATGTCCTCTGTTACCGCCACCATTACCACCATTCCCCGTGAGTGCGAGCACTCGTTTGACCTCATCCCGATATTCGTTTCTTTCATCTCCACAGATCCTTCACTGTTCCTCTGTTTCTTCTAATTCCTGTTTGAGGTTTTCTGTTCCTTCTGGTGCTCTGTTTTGCAATCATTGTCCTAGACCTGTGATCATGGCTTGCAGGTCTCCATGTGCGCAGACTGGCACCCTTTCCTCAGTGGTTCTTAACTTCGGTTGCGTAAGAAGCAGCTCCTTTTTCAGGTTGTTCCGTTCCTCCATGACCTTGTTTCCTTCTGCTAATTACTCTGATATTCGTGCTTCCGCTTTTTGCACGGATTGTTGTTCTTTTAACAATTCGTTCAACCTGCCGGTTGTTGGTAACTGAGCAAGGGCTGTGAGTCCTGTGTTGATTGCTTGGATATGTTCCCGGAGTTGTTTTTCGGCCATTACCTCCGTATTTCCGTGTGTTTCGTTTTCCAATTCCAGCTGGAGTTCTCTGGTCCACGTCACATCGCGGGCTGTTCTGGATGATTCTCCTGCCATCTTTGCAGTTTTCGAATGGTGATTGATATAGGTATTTGTTGATTTTCCAACCGAAAGTTTGTGCTACTTCAAGGCATTCGTCGCAGATGTGCCTCCAGGTATCGCTATTCCAGTATATTCAGCAGTCGTTGCCACAGGGAGTTTCGCACCAAATACACTTATTTGGGTTCCAGCACATTAATATCCGATGGCGAATTGCTGGCAATCTTTTTCGGTGATTAAATAACACTGTTCGATTGCCTTGATGTTGGCTAAAACAGCATATTGGCTTTCCGTTGGGCTATGTACCAAGGCAAGAGGGATTCGAGATCAATAATCCAAAGTAAACAGAGTATGCCATCTTGTTCCTCAATGCAATCGAAAAAAGTATTGAATTCCTCTATGCGGCAGTTGCAAGTGGGTGTTATGGTCCAATCCTGAATGGCTCCGCAGTTGCAGTAAATAGTTGGGTTTGGATAATCATGGTTTGGGTCTTCTTCTTCTTCTGAACAGTAGCAATAATGAATACATTTGCAGGTCTCATCATCCCCACTCATGTGTTATTGGATGTGGCATAGGTTGCCAACAATATCTGGATTCGTAGGTCTTCGAAAAGTCCACAAGCAAGATAAGCAAATGTGTCTCCAGTAGGATCGGATGACCAATCTATTTTCGAAATTGCTTGCTGATTTGAAGACTTTGCAAGACGTGTTGCAATTGCGAGGACAATAACAGCAACCTAAACGATGAGGATAACGGCACATAAAACAAGAATATGACCGGTAGAATCAATTTCAGACTCGTTCTTCTGTCAAGGGTTTAGGGCTCAGTATCGAGGGTTGAGGGTTTTATGTTCTAGGGGTTATGAAAACCGGAAGCCGGGTGGTTGAAGGAGTCAAGGAGTAGCCTGTAGCTACGAAATGAGAACTGTATTGAAGAGACTCGATCTAGAATCACCGAGTATGAAAGATGTCAAAGCTGAAGCAAGTTGATTGTTTTATAGACGAGAGAACGAGTGAAAAAAGAAACCTATCCTCTGCCAAACGCCTGGTTTATATACTGTGTTTCACTCGTTCTATAATACATCCGAACTTCTGCTTTCTTTGAATATCGCTTTCGTACGATTCCGTCATTTCCAGTAAAACCTGATTCAAAACCGGATTTCATTCTTGTCATGCTTTAGCCTCCATTCGAAACCTGATTACATTTTTGTCATGCTTTAGCCTCCGTTCGAAACCTGATTTCATTCTCGTCATGCTTTAGCCTCCATTGGAAACCTGATTTCATTCTCATCGTACTTCATCTTTTATATTATTCACCGATCATCACTGCACCAACGATCGTCACTCAACACCACCGTGACAGTGTGTCCTATACCGGACTCGGATGTCACATCTAGGTCAGGACTTAGAGGGGGATAGGGAACTGATGCATCATTTCCAGACCCTGAACCTAGACCAAGTGGAAATTGAGACCCGATACCACCATCGAGGGGCACTGGAGGAGACCCACTACCACCACTATCACAATCAAACCCTCCTAGTCATTCAGGCTCCAGGAAACGAAGGTCAAGGTCGAGGTCCCGAGCACCGGCGTCGACCAGAATACAGGACTCCAGAATTATGTTAACAGACCCTCCAAAGTTTTCAGGGTTAAGCACGGAGGATTTTGACATCTGGTAGATGTGCATGAAAACATACATTGCGGACTAACCACACCTATTGACTTGACCAGGAATTAAATTGCAGTATTGCCGAGGTCGACTTGAGAAGCATGACGTGTCATTGCACACGCAGTGGGAAACAGAGGCCAGTGACGAAAAACATGAGTGGAGCTGGTCAGAATATCGGGTGGCAATATTCACCTGGTTCCATAATCGGTTTCAATAGGAAACAGTGTACAAGGCCATCATGGATGTACCATATGCCGGAAACATTAAAGATATGACGATGGAATGCGACACCCTGAATGTAACAGCCGGAATTACGGAAGTAGCCTACTGAACAATGTTGATAAAAGGACTACCACCACAAATTTTCAAACAGTTAGCAATGGTAACCCTGCAGACGGGACGGAAGAAGAACTTGGGGACCTCATCATCAATGCCGGAAAGAATTCAGAAGTATGGCAAGCTACGGAAAAGAAATTCGGCATCATGAATGGACCATCAAAGGTAACAGGACAAATTTCCGAGTCAGGTTCTATTCAGAAAAAACAAATATTCCAACGACCACCTAGATTTGAGAATAGCAGACAGCAAGGAAAAACAAATATGACTCAGAATAGACAAAAAGAAACTGCGAGATTTCAAAAGTCTAGAAGGCAAAACCTATGCTCAAATGATAGAAGGAGTTTCCAAGGAAGAAATACAGAGAAAACGGGAAGCAAAGGAATGTTTGAGATGTGCTTGGCCTTCGGATCTGAAAGGAGTCCATGGAACGATGAAATGTTTGAAAAAGAGTCAAGATCACGGGCGGAATGGCGGATTTTGGAAAACCTAAGATCTTACAACAGTTCAATGTAGGAGGATTCGATCAATCAGAGAACGACCCAATTGGTGATTACAAAATTGACAGTGATCAAGGAAAAGAGGCACAAGTACATACCTCGGAAGGAGAATCACCAACTGACGACAGCAGTTAAGATACAGCAGAAGATTGGCCGAATCTACAGGAAAATTCTTCAGACTAATAGTTAGGAAACAAAGAATGCCGAATGATTAAGCCAAGAATTTTGTGGATCAGGTGGGAGAAAGCCTTGATATCGTTACCGGTCACGACCATGAGGATTCCGGAAGAGATGAAACCGCTGGACGGTAGTTGCCCGATCAATACAGATACAAAACCCGCTTTTTGTCAAGGGTTCAGGGTTCGGTATCGAGGGTTCAGGGCTTGAGGTTCTAAGGGTTATGATGACCGGAAGCTGGGTGGTTGAGGAATCTAGAAGTAGCCTCTAGCTACGAAACGAGAACTGTATGCAAGTGACTCGATCCAGAATCACCAAGTGTGAAAGAAGTGAAAGCGGAAGCTAGTTGATTGGGTTATAGACGAGAGAACGAGTGAAGAAAGAAACTTATCCTCCGCCGAACGCCTGGTTTATATACAGTGATTCCACAGGTTCCATAATACACCAGAACTCCTGCTGTCTTTGTACACCGCTTTCATAGGATTCTGTCGTTTCCCTTACAACCCTGATTTGAAACCAGATTTCATTCTCGCCATGCTTTAGCCTCTGTTCGAAACCTGATTTCGTTCTCATCGTGCTTTGGCCTCTGTTCGAAACCTCATTTTATTCCCGTCGTGCTTTATCTTTTTTATTATTCACCGATCATCACTCCACCACCGATCGTCACCCAATACAACGGTGACAGTAGCTTCCCCCTGTCCAATACCGAGTCCCTACATGGTTTATGATCCGGGCTGGCCAGGTTGTTCTGTGTGAAAATTGTCGATAACCTCAAGTCCATTTACATTGGTTGCGGGCTCCCAGCTGCACTTGTCGCAGCCCCTCCATTTTACCAAATGCTGCAGCTGCCTCCGGAACGGTCTGAAATTGTCTATTTGCTCTACTTCGTACTCCTCTTCTCCGTCCACTATTACCGGTGGTGGTGGTTCTTGATTTTGATTCGGGTGGGGATCTTGAGCAGCTTTCTCCAAGCGAGATATTGGTTGGATGTCGTGAATGTGTAGCTGGTTGGTTAGTTTGATTTGATAAGACCAGGGACTAATGACCTTGGTGATTTTGTATGGCTCTGTGCGTTTCCAGTCGAGTTTCTTGCTCGGTCAGGTTGTCGATATGTTTCATGCATCTGGCCAAACTTTATCACCCGCTACTAATATTGTGCCGACCCTTTGGGACTTATTAGCCTGTTCGGACTTTACCGCCTGGGCCCTGTTCATCACAGCTCTGAGCTTGCTGAAAAGTTGCTTCATTCGTTGGGCCATCTGTTGAGCATTGACTTCGCGAATGTCGTTAAGATCTTTGATTGCCTGTTGGCTGAAAGTCATTCTTGGGTGAAAGCCGTAGTTACCAAAGCATGCGGAGCAATTGGTCGTCTCTGAGGTATGATTGTCAGCCACACACTCTGCCAATGGTAGCCACTGGACCCAATTGTTCTGCTGATATTTAACAAAGTTTTGGAGGGACTGTTCCATTACCGCTGTCACGGTTGTGTCGAGTGAGGATCGAAGAAGGAATAAGGATTGATGAAGGGGAAAGGGAATACGAAGGAAAACAGATTGTGTTGGAAGCAATCAGGTTTCGTTGATTGGAATCAGGTTCTGTTGGAAGGAATCAGGTTTTTGTTGGAAGGAATCAGGTTTGGTTAGTTGTGTTGTAAATATGGCGTGATGGTTATGGCGTAGGCCGCGGACTGAAAGGGTTGCGTACATAGTTGGGTGGAGTTAGGATGTATTTTGGAACGAGTGAGCAAAGGTGACGACGGTCGCGTTAACTGTATATAAGGATGCTGGATTTGCGGAGGATAGGTTTGTTCTTCACTCGTTCTCTAGTCTACAAAACAATCAATAGCTTCGGCACCAACCTTTGTTCACTTCTGTGATTCCGGATTTCGAGTCTCTTGCTTATTACGCAGTACCCGCGATCACTGCATCACCGCACACTACCTCTGTCTTAGTTTGGTTTTTATAACCCCTAGAACTCCGAGCCTTGAACCCTTGACAGAAGAACGAGTCCATAATCGATTCTACTGGTTATATTTTAGTATATGTGCCGCTATTCCCATCGAAGCGGTTGTTACTTTTGCCATAGACCCTGCAATTTTCTTTGCTCCGTGTTTAAATCAGTTGGAAACTTCGAAAACAAGCTCACAGTACACAGCTTTTGGAGACACTCCTGCGTTGTGTGCCTGTGGAAACATCGACGAGAAGGATCCACGCTGTTTTAAATGCCAGCATACGACAGCAACAAACCTCAACAATCCCGAATCAATTTTCTCGACCTAGCTGGTCGAACCCTCAACCTCTTCGAACAAGAACCCCTGAACGCCTTTGATAGCATCGACGCTATCCTCAACAAACCTGAGGAACCTTTGGAAGCATACTTCTGGGACGAACCACAAGCGGTATCTCCTTGGAATAGTTACTGGACAGAAGCAGCAAGCAACGGAGGAGGCCTCCAAATCGACGACGCAGTATTCAAAAACTTCTGGACCAAGTACTACGGTCTTCACGTCGATTGTCAAAACGAAGAACCGTGCTACTGCGAACATAACTGCGGAGGAACACATACAACAATCGGTAGAGCAGCAGAAGCTCAATCAACGATATCAGAATCTACGATCAAGGCAACACAGAAGGACATAGAAAGCCAAATCTCGTGGGCAGACTACAATGAACCAAAGGCGAACAAGGGAAAGGGAGTTGACCGCGAGTTACATCCGGCTCCTTTACCAACCCCGCTAATCATCGTAACAACACCCAGTAAACACGAAGTGTTCTTCTGGTAGATGGTCAATCCATTCCTAGAAGCAGAAATCGAAGCGGCAGTTCAACAAATTCAAAACAACATAGACAAAGTCAGAGACTGTTTGTCAGAACATCGCCTCCTCACGGCCGCCTCCCTACATCATCACAAAGATGTCCGGAGAATCTTCACGACCAACTCGCAATGTCACGTTGACCGGAACCTTACAGATGGAGCTGGAAATCGTGGCAACAAGAATTATAGAAGCTATGAGCGAAGTTCAGCTCAGGGAGCACATCGGGGACATCAACAAAGGGCTGAAAGCAATAGCCAACTACCAACAACCAGCAGACTGAACGAATTGCTCAAGGAACAGCAATCTGTGAAGAATGCGGAAGTACGAATATCGGAATTGTTGGCAGAAGGAGAAAAAGTAGTCCAGGAAAGGGACAATCTGAAGCAGGAGTTACTGCTTACTCAACAAACAGCGGCAACAACAGAATCACCGCAAATATGCAGACATGGGCACCTGGTTGAAGAAATCCGGATCCTAAACAAACATTGGAGGAAGCAAATCCAGACCTGGCGGAGTTGAAACAAGATCTGGAAGATGCTCAAGCTCAAATGGAGAAGTTTAGGGACCTGGCAGAAGAAAATCGACAACAGGTAACCAGGATTCTGAAGTTAACAGAGGGAAGAGGGGGAGAGTCAAGAGTAAGAACAGAAGGGGAAGAGCGAGAAGAGAAGGTGAATGATATCACCAGTTTTTCAGGAGAAGATAGGAAGGAACTTCGAGGGTGGAAGGTGCAGCTGGCATTGAAGATAGCCCGAAAGCCGAAGGCATTCAACAACGACAGAAGAAGCTGAGGTATGCAGTTGGATGTTTGAAAGAAGTGGCTCTGGCACAGTTAATGCACACTGTGACGAAATCTCAGGGGAAGTCAAACTCAATACCCTGAAAGACCTAGTTGACCTGCTGGACGTAGCGTTCGGAGATCAAGACAGAGCAGCAACAGCAAAGAGAGAACTCGAGAAACTCAGGCAACGAGACGCGAATTTCCCAGTACTAGCGAATTCC
>WHVE01001323.1:0-17922 GCA_015178995.1 Trichophaea hybrida
TTGGTTTTTATAACCCCTAGAACTCCGAGCCTTGAAACCTTGACACCTTTTCTGCACAGTATGTTAGTTTTAAATACTTCAATATTTTCCACTGATGACCGGTTTACAGATGGGAAAACTTATCATGAAGCTGAATACTTGTGCAGACAACATTGATAATATGGATCAGAAGGGGTTCATGCTTGGTCAGGCCTTGAAAGTCAAGGTTATCTGCCGTAGAGGCAAAAGGAATCCCTGGTACAGTCCGGATGGACACAAGGAAATGGTTACAGTTATAGAGTGTATTTCTGCAGCCGGTATGGTTATACCACCCATGTACATTTTTGAAGGTGGAAAGCATGTACTAGGATGGCATGCTGGGGTTCAAGCTAAGGAGCAGGCTACCTTTGCTTGGTCATCCAACGGCTGGACCAACAACGAATTAGCATTAGAATGGGTGGAAATGAACTTTGAAAAATTCACAGCTGAAGTGTAGCTACCATCGAAATGCGCTCCTGCTCATGCTGACTGCATTAGTGCTAAGCAACAGCCACGTATTCTCATTCTTGATGGACTGAATCACATTTGACATGGCAGATTTTCGATTTTTGTTTACAAAGAGCTATCCACCCCATATGCCACCCAGCATACTCTACACATGTCTTACAGCCACTGGGTGTTGGACCCTTTGGTCCATGATCACGCTGCTATAGCAATGAGTTGGATTTATGGATAAGAACAGGAGGTAATGCCATTAAGAACGGGCAATTCCATGAGTAGACACACCCCCGGAATCTCTGTTTATTTGGTGGATAACATTTTCAATAAACATGTCACATGCACAAGGGCTGCAGCATACAGACAGAAAAACATCTTGAGTGCATTCGAAGCTACTGGGATCTGCACATTCAACTCACGCAAAGTTTTTGAGCGCCAATCGTGCAATATCTCTTGGCCGGATACACTGCCAAGCTCTCCCTCTGCTGCTTAAACGAAAACTCTTTGAAAGCCCAGCGCTGTTAGCAGACTATCGCACAGTGCCTTACACCTTGTCATCCATCAAACACCTTCTTCTCTAAAACTCAAGTTTCTCATACATCAGCTGGGAAGGTCTGCCCAGGGGGCACTTGCAGACAAAGAATTGGGGGAGGAAATGGTGATATTTCTTCGTTCTGGGGCCAAGGACACCATTGAAGTTTCAGCTAACAATCGATGCCATCTTGGAAAATCTCGTGTATACCGCTGAACATGTGTTGCAGCTCAGGGAAGAGAGAGAGAGGATTGATCATGAAAAAGCCACCAAAATCAAAAAGCGCCAGGATAAGGCTGCAGGTAAAGCAGCACCAGCAGGAAAGGGACTCAAAGGGTCCAAACATGCGGAAAAGCAGGGTGTAGATTGAAAGAAGGTGGATACAAATTGTCTTAGTGATTGGGAGGATGAGGAAGGAGATATTATTGATGGAGGGGGGTGCAATAATGAGAAAAGCAAGGGGGAGGAAGGCTCTGTTATATATGTTCGAAGTATGCAGAGCCCAGTTGATGCCCTACAAGATGGAAACAGGGCAGAAGAGGTCAATAGTCAACCTCCAGTAGTTACACGGTCAGGGAGAGTGATTAAGACCGGTCATTTGACTTAATAAATGTCACCTCTGTGTGGTCGGTTGCCCACTCGTGGGCGGTCTCCCAGTAAAATACGTTAATTCGTTTGCGTGGGGAAGCTAGGAACTGCATAAGGTACAGACCTGTATTCAGTCCTTGTCTGGGTGTCGACAACTGCTGCAGTACTGGTGCTGTTGGTGATTTCTTGGTTCATTTTGTCTTATTGAAGCCTTTCTGTAATGGCTTGTTTGTCGACTTATTTGGATGGAAGTCAAGACTGGAAAAGGCCAGACAAGGATATTTTTGGGCACTTCTAAAGACTATTCTAATGGAATAGATGAACTCCGAAGCCTAAAAGTTCTGAGGTTAATCGATTTCATCGGGTAAAAGGGGCGCTTGGCAAAATTAAGCGGTGGTGTGGGTGGTTGTCACGGAGGATTATCGATGCTTTTGCAAAGGCACGGAGATTCCGTAAAGCAAGGGTATTTTATAACATATCCTTAAGGCTACGTCATTCGGAGGGGCTACAGCTGAGCCAGAAAACGTTCCATAATACTAAACAGAGTGAATAGAAGCTTCTCAATGCAGAGGAGAGCTGAATCAATCAGTTAAGTGTTGACTACAGATTTAGCCCGAGAGGCCTACGAGTTTCTAGAAGGCCAGCGAAACTGCTGGAATGCGCTAGAGAGTGATTGCTAATGATTGCTAAGTCGCCGAGAAGACTCATACATGATGAGTCACTCGCCACCTGCATAGCCACTGATGTTAAACTTAGGAGTTCTAGAGTTGTCTTATCTTATTGTCTATATACGTGGAGAATGACTTCTCTTATATACTATGGTATGTACGGTGTCATGATGTTAGGCCGAGGCATGGACGTCATGAAGTCCTACGCCACCATAAGCCCATCCAGAGATGGCCGCACCGTCATGATAGATGACGTCGACGACCGCACCGTCATGACAGATGACGTCGGTCAAGTAGCATATTGCAACAACTGACGGTTTGTAATGTATGTTCGCGATGGTTTCTCCGCGGAGCCTCAGTTTTCCTTGTGTATATAAAGCATAGATTTCTCCTGTAGTTAGAGAGAATAGACAGACAGATTAGATCTTCTCCTCCTACCCTCAATATCGTCTCAACATTAAGAAATTCACTAGCACGGGCAGGATTTCACATTCGTACCTGATGGACTGGGGGCCAAGGTTCTGCAGGTCACATAGGCCAATAACTTGAACAAATATTCTCCTTAACAGACTGTCAGATAGCTCTGGCTCAGAGATTTGTTTCTAGTACTATGATGCAGACTAATTCCACCTTCAAGACCAACATGCTCAAGATGCCATTGTCTTGTGTTGGAGTCAATGATTCCACCAGTCCGGACGGACCCAGTCTGGGGTAGGGCTCAGTCCGGTCCGATCCAACCAGAAGGTCGGACTGGACCGGGCCCCAGACTGGCCGTCTGGGACTGGACGGGCTTGGTCTGGACCAGTCCAAAGAGGGCAGCCGCACAGAAAAAAAACAAGTGAAATTTCGAAGTGACACGGAGGGGAATATTTCCATAGATGATCCACAGCAGAAGCATTTCATCAGCTATCTTCTAGTTGAATTCAAGGCATTTGAGGGAGACAGAGGAAGAGGATTAGTAGACGTTGGGCTGGTGGAGACTGCTGTTGAGATTAAGAAAGGAAGGAACTGTTGAGACCTGCTCGCTAAATTGATTCTCTAGATACAGGTCTGTTGGCACAGGATTTTGCCCGAAAGGCCTACGAGCTTCTAGATGGCCAGCGAAGCTGCTAGAATCGACTGGAGTGTGATTGCTAATGGTATGAGTCACGATGTAGACTCATACATGATTAGTCACTCGCCACCTGCATAGCCACGGTTGATTTGTAATGTATGTTCACGATGGTTCTTCAACCGAGGTTCAGGATTTTCATGGTTTTCCTTGAGTATATAAAGCATAGATTTCTCCCGTAGTTAGTTCTTTAGACAATCACTTTTGTACAATAGTTAATCAACCCCTCTGCGTACTCGATTGCTCTCAACAAGGTCCAAAGTGCGTGTATATATATGTTTTAAAACAAAGTTTTGCCAAGCAGCTTGCGCCGACATAAAGCTGCTTTTCGCCGACTGTGGGAACCTTGAGATTCATAGAAGGTTCTAGGCGGTTACTTTCACCAACTGTGTGAACCTTAAGATCCAGAGAAGGTTGATGTTGAGAGCCTCAGGGCTAAACCTTCAGTCAGTGACATCTAGTCAACTTACCATCAACAACTACCTGAGAATGCGAGTCAAAAGAACCAGCTCCTGGCGAGAACTCAGACTCAGCCTCCAATGGCAGAAAGCCTTCGCTGCCACTGAGATCCGACAGTGATTGAGATGACATGGTGATAAAGATTGATTAAAACAGTGAGCAAAAGAAGCGGCTTCATTGACAATGGCTGTTGGATGGTCGAATGTTGTTAAAATCTACAAGCAGAACATAACTATTCGGTAACTCAGTATATCAGTGTGGTTAATGGTGAGTAGGGAGTGGCGAAGCAATCGTCATGAGGGGTCTATTTGGTGACTCAGTATATTATTAACACCCAGCGTATTCGGGCCGATTCGGCCCGAGTGGACTGGTCCAAGTCAGTCCAGGCCAGTTCAGTCCAGGTCCAGAAAAATTGGGGATTGGTCCAATCCCGGTCCAAAAATTTCTCGGACTGGATTGGACTGGACTTGGACGGACCCGGTCCGGACTGGTCCATTGCTGGACTGGTGGAATCATTGGTTGGAGTTACTAACACCGGAAAGACATTCCCATTTGGATTAAGTTTTGTGCATTCCAAATCTAAGGATGCTTTTGATTTCATATTTGCCTGTGTATGTATCCATGTTCAAGTGTATTAGTGCTTTCTTTATATTAACTTAATTTGGCCGGACAATATTCCAAAGCCATCAGTTCTGATTGCAGACCAAGCTAGTGGTTTCATTGTTTCGGTAAAATCAGCGGCCCCAGACATGGTACATCTTCTTTGCCAGTGGCATGCGGCCGAAAACATACGGACAAAGATTACCAAAGCCTGTTACCCAGAGGCACGCTGTAAGGAAATCATGGACCATGTTTGGGCATGGCTCAAGACTGAGCATCAAGCAGAGGTTTGTATCTATTCAATTATTTAATATTGTAAATTAACCCTTTCTATAGATTGGCCACCACCGAGCAGAACTATTGATCCGATTTAATAAGCCAGAGCAAGTTCATTTCCGCCGACAATGGCTTAACGTATTTATCGGTCTAACCGCCCACGGCCTAGCAACCGATCACGCAATCAAGCACACAAGCGCCCTTGGCGGAGTTCATATTTACCCCGCTCCTAAACTTAATTTTCACCTCCCCACCGCACCACCACAACCATAGGCAGAGTGATGCCCAGAGAACCGGCCGCTGACAGGGAAAATGACATCCTGCAGGCCAAATGTGCGTATCTTACTGGTGAAGTGACATCCATCCGTGCAGCAGCCTCAACTTACGGCATTCCATACGGTACCCTGCGAGATCGTCTCAGAGGGGCCTAGCCCCGCAGTGCTGCACCTGAGAAAGAGCAGCTACTTACTCCAGAGGAAGAGAAATCAATTGTAAGATTTTGTGAGGCTCTGGATGACCTGGGACACCCACTGCAAAGAAATATGGTCAAGGAATTTGCGATATCTCTACTACCCCCGCAACTTCGCCGCCAATTGGGCAAACACTAGGTGACCTAAAGTTCGAGCGGCCGGTTGCGGCCCCGTTCAGTGACGGCTCGTGAGCTAAACTACGTTCCACGGAGCGGCTTTGGAGTAGATGGAGCTACAGAACTACAGCTCATTATGACATGGTGTATGATGTGGTGAATGACGTTGTTTATGATGCTGTTTTTGACGTTTAAGGTTACTCTCTGGCGCGGAAATATGAGGTCATTGTGATTAAAGTTAGAGCTTGGACTTTTTTCTTAAGGGCCAGTTGCCTCATCCATAGTCTCTCCATTGGTACAATCAACGAAGCATAAAGAGGGAAGCCCCGTTTGGAAATATGGAAAGCAAGTTATATTCGAAGGTAGAGAATGTTGAGAGTGTGACATTTGTCTACCGTCGTGACGCAGCAACCAGTGTTCGCAACCGTCCCGTCCGTCCGGGATTACTCAGGACGGGGACGGAGACGGTGTCGTCTTTTTGAGGCAGGACGGAGATGGACGGAAAAGACGGCCGTCAACAGAGAAGTCTTAGCGCACATAACAAAACTTATACGAAAAAAATTTCAATTACTATTCTGACCGTGATGCAAGATCTTTGAGCATCTGCTCCATACATACTATGTTTGACTCTGTTTCTCCAAAGATTACGCCCTCTGCACCCAGGATTTCATACATTCCGAAGCCTGTATAACAGTGTTGTCAACCGTCCCGTCCGTCCGTCCCGTCCTCGCCTGCTGAGGACGGCATGTCGGCCGATGACGGCCGGGGACGGCAAAAATGCCGTCATCGGCCATCATCCACCGTCAGCGGCCGACATCGGGCGCTTACTATTAATACATATACTGTAACTGTAGAGCGCGCGGTACAAGATATAAATGGATTTATCTACATTTCTAGACTCTCAATCAGTAGTAAGCATTCAGGTTCAGTTTGAGCGCGCGGTTAGAGATCTAAATAAGGATCTTGCTTCACAGTCAAGATAGTGGAGAAATATACTTATTGTAACTGAATATCTATTATGTATGCTGACTCGAAAATCATCAATGGATGTCGGCCGGGGACGGAAATTTACCGTCAACGGCCGTCCTATCCGTCTGTCCCCGTCCGGCCTCAAAAAAGACGGCGCCGTTCCGTCCTGGCTCAGTGATGTCGGACGGACGGGACGGTTGACAATACTGCTGTATAACATTATCGGGCTTGATTGGGTTTCGTCTAAAGATACACAGTAACCTCCCGATGACGGTGGATGACAGCCGACATTCCGTCCGTCCTGGAGGAATCTCGGACAGACGGCCGGGGACGGCCGTCGGACGGGACGGTTAAGAACACTGGCGGCAACGGCCTAGCGTCCTGGAAAAATGATTCACGCGGCCCTTGAGCAGCCCAGAATAGATCGAGTAGTTCTGCTCTAGTAGCAGCTCATTAATTGTAGGCTAGTGAGCTGCTTCGGGCGGAACTAACCTACTGGGGCCACTGTCGATAACATGCCAGTTCCTGCTCACCTGTCGTCATTATCTTGTGCCATTCGCCAGGGCTGTGCAGCCTATCCCCAGAGAGCTACTTCATCCTCACTGGTGGCTAGATGGCCCAAGTATAGTTACCTCCTGGTCCCCTGGTCTAGGAATAGAATTTCCCACACCAATTGATCCTCAGCAGCTTCAGGTCAAACTGCAGAATGGCCAGCTGGTCTAGGAACAATCTGCAATTGCACAAGAGGATTTCCGCTCATCTCTGCCGGTGGAGGATGCTCAGTGATTCGCACATCTCAGTCAACATCAGGCTCATAGTTCACGCAATGAGTTTCATTCTACCACTACACCCTGCTGTATCGGATTCTCTAAGAGCAAAAGTTCCTCCCCACCTAAATCCACCTGTTATACCGGATTCAGGCCTATAACGGACCGGATGGCATTGTTGAAAATATCAACCCCTGCTCCCATACAAATAATTTCTGCTATACCGGAGGCCAAGGTACTTTATATCGAATTGGGTAGGTGCAGTACCGAAAATCCCTTAGTCTCCCGTGCCTGGTGGGTTAATTTTTGTCTAGTTATACCAAATATGATAGCTGCATGTGACTGAGCCTGACTAGGGCGCTTAGTAATGGATTTTTATTACGCAACCTCGCTGTACCGGACGAAAAAGGCCGACGTCCGTAATAGCAAGGGTAGACTGTATTTATAGCTACATGGGTATAGAGAAGCTTATCTCCACGTTCCCATCGTGATAAACTGTGTTAGACATGAGACTAAATGCGCAAGAATCACAGTTCGATATGGTGATGTAAATTGTGGAGAAAATGTAGAGCACATACATATACAGATGTTCAATGTTACCTACTTACTCGTAGAAATCGGGTATTTACCTTGAACGACTTCAATACTAACTAGTCGAGACACTTAACCAGGATGATCCTGCATAACTCCCGACAAGACTTTAATCTGCTCACCCTTCGTTAGCTTGTATTGAACGGCTATATGTGCGTGAAGTTTGCCCTGAGAATTGAGAGGACATCAGGCACCTAATGCAAAGAACTTAAACTGGAAGAATAGAAAATCCCGAAGTTTTAGATTGATTATAAGAAAGCTCAAGGCTGTCCCCTCAAAATTTAAACCCGGCGCGACATCGGTACGAGGACAAGAGGGAGACCCAAGGGAAGAAAAGAAACATTTTCTCATCAACACGAAAATGATAGAAATGCTTACTGTATGTCCACGTGGCCACTTAGCTATCTGACGGGCATGATAACAACACAATCGTATTGTGGTAGGTTTCCAGCACAACCAGCTCCGCCATAGACATAATAATTGGGATTTCCAACGTCATGGCAGTCTCTGCTGTTGCCCCTGTTCCATTTCTGAAGCCAGATCCTCAGAATATCGCGGTTGACAGTTCCTCTTGTTATCTGCAGCGAAAATTCCTGACGATTATAGCCCCCACTTCCAGCCGTTAGTCTCTAGGCCTATAAAATGCAATTGGATAGTGGTGGATTTACTCCCAATATTTCTCGGCGACGACAAGATCATATAAATGCAGTCCATTACCGGGTGTACAATCTTTGGTATCCCACAGTCTGTTCATCGGTTAGCTAACTAATCTAGGACCTTAACTGCAACCAGTTAATATGAGAGACATACACAATATCAATGTTCGAGTTGACCTCCCTCTTAGTGTTGCCATGATCTGTGCGAGCATTCTGGGCTGCGATCCAAAGGGCATAATAGCTTTCCGCCTTGAAGGAGATCGCCTTTCCGTCATCCCAATCAAAATCCTTGGGTGCTTTACCATAAGGATCAATACTAAGTTCCTTGCACTTTTGAAAAGCCTTGTGTGCGAAATCGTTGGGAAGAGCGAGAGTTTGACTCTGGGGCAAGTTGCGCTTGGCAAAGAGAGAGGAAGCTATTGCAGCGAGTGACCGTTCGTTGTAGTGTCCTTGAGGAACGGCACCGACCACGGCTGTGCAGGCCATAAGGAGGACTACGCTCAGAATTGAGGTGCTGAATTGCATGGTAGGCGGACTTGGAAGGAGTCTCAACGTAGGTGATGTGTTACTAGAGATTTCCACGGCAGATGTGGACGCTTTCATATGGGATTATATGTTGCTCATGATTCACACGTGCATGCTTCCCATGGCGGCTGAGATGCATAAGTCTGGCCAATCTGAGCATCCGGTACAGCAAGAGGGATGTCCGTTTTTACCAAAGGAGATACGCATACATACGGTCTTGTGGGTGCAGGACTTCAAGCAAAGTACGGATCCTGGTGGTAATTCACTTCCGGGTGTAAAGGTACCCTACAATACAAGGAAAGCGTGCATTTATGAAAACAAAACACGAAACAAAACGCGTGAAAAAAAGATGTACTATGCAAGTAACTTATTGAGTGGTTTTTGTCTCGAGCTGCAGGGATGCAGGCGCTACGTTGTTGTTGTTGTTTATTCATACTGTATTTACTCTAGCTAGAGTATGACAGGACCCTTAACACCTCCGCCTCCGGGCGAGCCGGTTAGATGGCGGAGCTCCCACCTACTACCCTTCATCCCCGTTGACACAAGAAAAGTAAAGTGAATGACTGACCGCCTCTATCAAAAATTCCATGACAAAAGAAAAGCAAACGATAGACACCTCCATGCTCCATGCCTCACGTAGGCGGGAACTTCCCAACGTCCGTGGCCGCCAGAAAGTCCATCACCGCCTTGTCACATATCTCCATGGAAAACAGCTCAGATATCTGTACCTTCCGACACCTGCCCGCTTTCCAGCCCGTTGCCTTCCCCACCTTCTTCCAGAGCTCCTGCTGCTGGTGTTCCAACGGCCGCAGTGACGGAAAAGATGCTCCCGCGTCTGGGCCGCCGTCCCTCCGCACCACCAGCACTTGTCGTCCTCTCGGTGTCCGAACCGTTTGAGGTAAGCTCCAGTAGGTGCATGTCCGCATTTTAGTCGGTAGAATCGAGTTGCCAATGACTTTGCACTTGCCATTGGGATGGGTCTCTTACTGCCTGCCTTGCCCTTCAGCCTGTAGCCGAAGTGCTTACTGCATTTGTCGGCCTCCCACCGCGCCTTGGCTGCTGATCTTCCCTCGGAGATCCGCCTAGCTATATTTGAAGCCGAGGTGTATGGCCGCTCTATTGCAGTGCTTCCATTCGCATTTCGGGCTAAGTTCGCCTGGCGGTCTGCTTCTTCGTTCCCGGCAATGCCGGAGTGCCCAGGGACCCAATGAATCTCCGTTGCGATGCCATGGGCGAGGAGGGCCCGCGCTCTTCGATTGATCCGTCTCGCTAATCGCTGTCCAGGGCCCGGCTCCAGATGTGCCGTCCGTCGAATGGCGGCTTGTGAGTCGCTGAAGATCGCCACCGTCTTTACTCCATGCTTTTGCAGTGGTTCTCTCTTCTTGATCGTCTCACCGAGCGCGAGTCCGATCGCCCACAATTCGGCATCGAAGACCTCCATCCGTCCAGTGCCTAGATAACTGCGGCGGGCCCTCCATTCGTTTCCGTGTTTGCACACTGCTGCGGCTCCCACTCGGCCATCGTCAGAGCGCGATCCATCTGTCCACCACATCCAGACCCCCGCTTCAACCTTTGCTTCCTTCTCTCTTGCCCAGCGCTCTGCGGCTCTCTTGGCTGCGGTGTCGTCATCCAGTATAATGGTCTTAACTACTGATTCTTCGCCCGGGGCCGGCCAGCTCATGCCTTCGGTTGTCCGGCCATGCTCATGCTCTTTCTCGACTACTCTGCATATTGGTGCGCCCGACGAGGGTCTTCGTGCAGCTCCTTTAGTTTGCTGCTGCATGCGTTTGCCAGTCTTGCTGTGAATCGTTGTTGTCTGGAGTCTAAGATTACCGGCGCGGGTGTAAGCCCTGCATCTCTCATCAGTGCCCCACGTGGGGTCGTGGGCAGCGCACCCAGAACGGATCTAGCTTGTCGGTTCAGGAGAAGTTGAAGGTCGTCTCGCCTGCCTACTTCTTTGGGATCCCACCAGAGCTCGCTCCCATATAGTGCGACTGCTTGTACACATGCTATTTGGACGGCTCTCACGCTCTCTGGAACAACCCCGAATGTCTTTGTAAGAGTTCGGAGTCTGGCTTCGGCTGCCCTGGCTTTCTTCATGCATCGGTTGTGGTGCTCCTTGAACGTCAGGTGCGCATCCATCCAGACGCCCAACCAGCGTGTCGCCTCTTTGTTGAATCGTATAAACCCGTCTCCGACTCTTATCTTTGCTGTTAGCTTCGGCCGGAGGTGCTTCTTGTGGCCTCGTCTGCGCGTGAACAGTGCCGCTTCCGTTTTCGCTGTATCGAACTGCAGCCCTCGTCCATTCGCCCATTCAATGCTTTTTGCTGCGCATCTCTCAAGTGTCGTGACGACCTTATTGACGTCGCTTCCAGACGCCACCCAACCGAGGTCATCCACAAACGAGAGTCCTTCGGCTGAGACGTACTCTTCGACCCACTTAATCAGTCCTGATGTGTAGATTGCAAAGAGGATTGGTGACACAGGTGAGCCCTGCGGGATCCCTGCTTCCACTGGGTGTCTCTCCATGGCATTACCCTCGATTATCATTTCTACTGTCCTTTCTGAGAGGAAGCTTTCCGTCCATCGTATGAGGTCTCCATCCATGCGCTTGACCTTCATTGCGTTGACTAGCCTCCCTTTTGCAACGCTCGGGAAGGCTGCCTTGATATCCATGAGAAGCACACCGGTTATGGCGCCGTTCGTCCATGCTGCGTGCGCCCTGTCGACCATGATGGCCGCTGCATCGATGGCCGACCGCCCCTTTCTGCTGCCGAATTGTCCATCGCACAGTAGCCCCCTCCGCTCGGCCTCTTCTGACAGCAGTTCCGCAACTACCTTCTCAACAACTTTTCCCATGCAGTTGAGCAGTGAGATTGTGCGGTACGCTTTTAGCTTCGTGTAGTCGTCCTTGCCGGGCTTGCGAATGACGACTCCACTGGCTCGTTTCCAGACTGCTGGATGTCGTCCTGTGCGAATTACTGCTTTCGCCAGCCTTACGACCCTCTCTTTATCCCACTTCCAGAGCAGGCGAATGGCTCCGAAGGACAGTTTGTCTGGGCCTGGCGCTTTCTTCACTGATTGGGAGTATAGGGCCCGCTCGACTGCTTGCTCAGTAACTCTCATATGCGCACTTCCGGCCGGAGGTAGCTCGTAGTAGTGGTCGTCATCATTTAGAGGGAAGGACTCTAGCCTCAGCATCTCCTCCTTCTCCATGGCGGTGTTCGCTTGCTTGCCCTCTCTGTCCGTCAGAGCCTCCACTGTCGCGCCCGCCCGAGGGTCGACATATTTTGCTGCTCTCCAGACCTCAGCTCCTCGGAGGTTCTGCAAGTAGTCGCTCCACATTTGGCTCTTGGATTTCCGAATAGACTTCTGCAGGTCTGCTTTCGCTTGGGCTGCCCCCACCGAGTTTCGTCCATTTCTTCTCTTTTCTTGCCCGAGCCTCTTCCTTTTCGTCTTGATGTCGGCATTCCACCACCTCTTCGATTTTGCGCAGATCCTGATTTTCTTTGCTGTGGCGTCTAGAACCTTGCCCAGTGCTTCCTGACACCACGTGGCCTCCTGCTCGACTTCGTCCTCCGTGCACCCGGCACTCAGGTGTGCTCTCTCCTTCGCTAACTCCAACCATAGCTTCCCGGCTGCCTTTTCGTCCTGCTCCGTCATTGCAGCCAAATTCCACCCTATCACCCGCTCGTGGTCTGCCTCCTCTTGCTTGTCCACGTCTACCTCCCACTCTATAACCTCGTGGTCGGAACCAGTGGCGTGGCTCTCGTACAGTATGGCCCATTTCGTGATTGGTCGATTCGCCAAGGTTAAGTCAATGATCGATTCGCCTTCGAGGTCTTCTCTTTTCCAGTAGTGGGTGGCCCGGTCGTCGTTTCCAATTTCCAGTCCGTTTTCGTCTATAATGTCTTCCCAGAAGACGGCGTTCCGCTGCTCGGTGCATCTTGGATCCCATCGTCGGCTGTGGGCGTTGAAGTCTCCAGCAAGGACGGTGCTGCCTTGCCGAATGACTCTCTGCCAATTTAGTTTCCGTGCTGGTCTCTCCCCCGACTGTGTGTCTCTTTGATCGTAGACATTGACGATCCTTGTGACCTTCTCTCCTCTTCTTCGAACATCAGTGACAATGACATCGTCATTAGCACCCCTGCTCAGATCCGTTCGCTCATCCACTGCAAGGCCGCTTCCCTTGCGCACCGCGGTCCAAACTCTTTTTCTTTTTCTTATTTCATATGCTGTGTGGTTAATTTCAAATCCTCTTCTTTCTCTTGGTGGCTCTTGCAAGCACACTACGTCCGCCCTTCGTTCTACCCCCGTCTCCAGCGCCGCTATAGTCCACTCGTACGACCTGGCGCAGTTGTGTTGCACTGCTCTAATCATTGGTAGCTGGAGCTCCCGTTTCATTTTCCATTCCGGTTGCCGTCGCAGTGTCGGCCATCGTGACGTCTCTCGCTTCCCCTACTGCCTCTTCTTCCTCCTGCGCACCCGCCATCTCTTCTTCGTCCCCTCCGCCTTCCGCCCCCGCCCTGACCCTGATACCGATCGCTACTCTGTTCGTCCCCGTTGCTGCCCCCATCGCTTCGCTCGCTGTGGCTCCCCTGGCTGGCCCAATCCTCCTGCTCTCGCGCGCCGCTTTGGCGGCCTCGGTCTTCTTTGCGCACCTGCTGCTGAATGCAATGTGGTTTCCTTTGCAGTTAGGGCACTTTTCTTGTGTGTGGCCGCAGAGTGAGCCCTGCTTTGCATTGCACCCCACGACATTGCACTTGTGGTCACTGGTACGGTGCGGACCTGAGCAGTAGCCACACACGGGCTGGTTGCTACATCTGTTTTCAATATGGCCCCATCCACAGCACAGCTCGCACCTACTGTCAGGGCCAATGTTGGTGAATGGTTCGACACGATACCACACTCCCGCTGCTTTGATGCCTTCCTTCATTAATCTCTGTGCCACTTTGCTCCCTTTCACAACAAAGACCACCGACGACGCGGAGATCTCCCCGTTCTGTCTTCTCTGCCTGATAGTGCGGGGGTTCGCCAGCCACCTTACTTGGGTGGGGATAGCTACTCCTTCGTTTTCGGCCTGGAATTCCTCGCGCATTTTTTGTAAGCCTTCTGTACCCTTGCCCATGTACCTTATGAGCGATACCGCGTGAATCTTTAGTCTCTCCCAGGACTCGTTCTCCTCAACGTCGATAATTCCTCTGTCGACCTTCCGTGCCGCAGTGATGATGACATCGCGGTACAAAAGGGCCATCGCAGCCGTTGCATTATGGTGGGTGATTGCTGTGATGGCCCCTCTGGCATTTCTTTTCGCGTTCATAATCCGGATGTGGGCCGGTGCCTTCTGGTGGAAAAGCGCTCTATTGATTGCCGACGCGATTTCCTGGTCCATTTTATTGGGGACCGGTACGCTCTCGTCTCTCCTTAGAATGAGGCGTCTCGCTGCCATGCTCGAGCCAGTCGTCGGGGCTGGGCCTGGGCCGGCGGTTTCACCAGCGGCCACCATCTTTTGACTCTGGTTTCGCGGTGGAACTGTCTCCCACCGCCTAGTCGGTGTAGGCGTTGGTGCCGGCTTTGACTTAAGTTTGGCCTGCGGTCTGGGCTTGGGTTGCTGCTGCTGCTGCTGCTGCTGTCGGCGCACCTCCAGCCCTTCCTGCGTCATGTCTGCGTGTTGCGAGGCCTCTAGCCCACCGCTGACGGTGTCCATCCTGTCTGTCTCTTTCCCTCTCGCCTTCTGGTCTGGTGCTGTTCCCACTAGGGCCTTCGATACCATCTCTGTGATGCCCGCCTCCCACAACACGTTGTCCTGATGCCGTGCATCCCACTTTTCCTCCCTCTCCTGCATCCATGTTCTCACTCCTAGCCACTGTGCTTCTTCGCTCGTTGCATGAGCTTCCAACATATTCGCCAAGTGTCTGGCTAAGCTTTCAACAGTTTGGTGCAATCGCGTCAGCTCGTGAGCCTGCTGCCGGATTGTTCTCTCCATGCGACTTCTCCAGTCTCCGGGGATCTTCGAAGCCTCTGGGTCCTCAATCCTCGGTCTCTTTCCGTTCTCGTTTTGCCCCGATGGCTCAGTTGCGGTCGCGCTCGTATAGGCGGCACTCATCGCGTCACTAGCCATGCCATTCACCACTTCTCCTCCTCCTGCTCCCTCCATATTCATGTCCTCTCTCTCAATTGGGGTACCAATCGTCGCTCCGGTAGGGTTCTCTCCTCCCGGGGTCGCCATCGTTGTCGTTGCTAGTTGGGTGGTCGCGTCGCGAACGCGTGTGCGCTTTGCAGTTGAGGTGCCCACCCTCCTCTGGCTGTCCAGAGGTGCTGGGAGTATCGTCCTGGGGTCAATTCGATGCTAGAAATTGATTGCCAGCATCCGCTTGTCGATTATTGCCGTGGTTATTGACTTAATTCGCTGTTTCCGTTTTTGCCAAGACTTTGTGGTTGGCTAATACTCTAGATGCAGGCGCTACGTTACATGCGCCAATGAGGACCCACTGATCAACCATGTACCATGCTGTCGCTAGACTACGTACTCTATATCTGCCACCTCTGGGACCTACCCAGATCTCTTTAGCTTGACTCTTAGACAATTCGGTCCTAGCAATGCTGGAGAAGGTGCAAGCGCCCAGTGTTCCTAAGCGGCCCGGCCTCCATTCTGAAAGCTTGCGCAAGTGGCGGCCCGGCCTGGCCTGAACCAAAAGCCGGCCTGCATGTGATTTAATGAGCCTGAAAAATGGAAGGAATAGGTGAGGACTGGAGAGGTGGATATTTGGAGTCTTGGACAACAGTGATGGGCAGATGGCAGGGTTATGAACTTATGATGGACCATGGTGGAGATTACTTCGGAGGCTTTCTTAGTTTAGGACTTTAGGCAGCAGCAATGGGTGTCATTTAAAATATGTTGTTTATGCTTGTTCTATTGAACTTATAAGTCGGCAAATAAAGCCTGCAGGCCAGCCGCCCGGCTTAGGCCTGCAGGTCGGCCGCCAAGAAAAAGCCTGCAGGCCAGCCAGAAAAGCCTGCAGGCCCGGCCCAGCCCTCATTTAAAAGCCGCCGCTAAGGCCAACCTGGCCGCTTAGGAACACTGCAAGCGCCACTGAAACCTCAAATTTGCGCCCCGCAGAAGACCTGCTGATCAATGCTGCAGCGGTCCCAGCAGGAGATTGATAACAATTCTCCCTGCGGTCCTTGCAGCCAGAGATGGGGGTTTGGCACCATCTTCTGTGGCTTTCTTGAATGCTGTCCTGAGGGGGTAGCGTCACGGGTCTCGGAATGCCGATGGCCATTATGGTACGTCTTCTTCCGACGAGCTATTCAGCAGAATACTCTTAAAGTAGAGTAGAGTGTTGAGAAGAAGTAAGGTAGAAGTTGGGGAACATATTTTTTTAGAGGAAAGGAGGTGCCTTTATATCGAATCCAGCTGATTTCTCGTGCCCAGAGCTAGCCCCCTCTCCTCCTTCTCGAAAAACGGTATATTTACCTGCAGCCCCTTAAAAAGGCTATATGGCGTTGATATTGGTATTTCTCCGGGTTCGGGTCGCATGGTGTCAGTTACGAGCTTTATAGAGAGTTTGTATATTAATTTTCAGGGGAAGAGCTTTGAACGATGCGCGATGGTGTATACAGTACGTCTGGGCTGGGTGTATTGACGCCCCGGCAGTATAGAGGCGCAGGACGTTGTAGATTCACAGTCGCCGTAGGCGGCGGTAATTTGTTGCTGGAGTTGGATTGGACTGCATAGGATAATTCGCAGTAGGTATCAATCAACCATATATTCGGCATTCTGTCAGCGTTACAAGCTCATAACCACGAGTGACTTCTGGTGCAGGCTCTTTATCACCCCATCACGCCACCAACCCAACGAGATGTCGAGGACATCCAGATTTCCAGCCCCTCGGCTTCTTCTCGTCATATCTCGGACTAATTTTCTCAGTCGAATATATAGTCAAAGAAAGGGCTGACGTGTACCCATGCAGTGAAGTAAGGGCCCCCAGCCTCTACGAGACACGACCCAAGTTCATTGAATAGAAGTCAACGTTCTCTTTTCCATGCACAGGCCTGGTGCTGCCAAAGAAGGGTTCGCAAAGATTATCAGCGAGTAGACCATGGATTAAGTATACTAACCTCGCCACAAGTAAGATCGTGCACGTCTGAGCGCTGGAGATGAATTATTGTTACGTGCAGCAGCGATAGATAGAGTATCTTCGCCTCGCGGTACCACAGAGCATCGGCCCGACCAAAAACGAATATCTGGTGAACAAAAATTTTGAAGAAGCGGCGAATTGAACGCCAGACCGCCTCTATGCTACAGAGGAATTATACCACTAGGCTATTTAGGATTCTGGAAAAACCCAGTCTTTTGGACTACGTAACTGAGCAAAACGCCATGTTAGCGGGAAACCGCAGGCCGGGTTTATTTGTAACAATTATCGTGGGTCGTGGGTACTAACCCAATACGGCAAGTGACTCTAGAACTTAGGCCGGGGCCTCGCTGGCAGCGACGCGGATGCGGTGGACTCGAGAGTCTGGAAATAGGACATCTATGGCGGGGGTTATCACCGGGGGATCTCTGTGTATATAAGCTTCGCTCGTTAAGAGCTTGAATGGACATCGCTTCCGGCACCCTCACGTCAGCATACCTACTTTCAACACCATTTGCGTTTGCCTCGATGTAGCCCGAGCATGACACCAATCATAGTTCATGAGATGTTTTGTCCCTTCAACATTACCCTCGTAAACCAGATGCCGTTTTTCTTTTCTTTCTATTTTTTTTGCTGGCGGTTAGCTTGAGAGTGATGAAAAAATCTGAGAACGCGTTGACCATGCGTACCGACCGTTGCCAATGTGCATATCAATACCAAAACTGTGATTTTAATAGCAGAAGTCAAACTAATACCTCCTAGGCACCATTTAAGCAGTCTCCAAAATTTCTTTCAATTTGTTTGATTATTTGGTGTTGAAATGCAGCGCATTTATCATGGTCCTTGGTTGCAATAGTTGTCAGCGGGAGAGATGGCGGGCGGCGGTCGTTGTGGTTGCAACGGGATGTAACTACGGAGGCCGGTTAGGGACATACCGTCATAATTAATTCAACGTCACAACCACATGAAACATAGTTAG
>WHVE01001324.1:0-17836 GCA_015178995.1 Trichophaea hybrida
ACGCAATATTGTTTGTTATTCAGATGGATCTATGTTGAACGAAAACATTGGCGCAGGAACAGTAGTTGAAATGACAGGAGAAGATGTCATTGAAGCAACCTATCCAATGGGCCATCAACAGGAAGTTTATGATGCTGAATTACTTGGTATTCTTAAAGCTGCACAGAAATGCTTTCAGATCTGTCAACGTAATAACCTCACCAAAAGACATATATGGATTTTCACAGACAATCAAGCTGCCATACACGTCTTAATACTCTCAAACCCCCCCGACAGTCCACTTCCCTCACCTCCAACATCGCCAATAATTCCATGCACTCAAAACTACTATCACATACAATGGTTCCATACAGATGTACCTGGAAACGAACTTGCCGATAAGTTGCAAAAAAGTCCACTGTGGAAAAACCACCTACCTACTATAACACCTCATTATCGTACGTCAAGAGGTAACCCCGAACACAAAAATGCAGGAATGGGGGATTGTGATGCGACATCCCGCGAAACGAAAGAACTATATTGGAATATTCCATACCAAACCAGACAATATTTTCAGAAGTGGCAACCGCCAGTTTGCATCTACTGTCACCCAACTACGAACTGGACATGGATACTTCCGCAGTTACCTATACAAAATACCAACCAATGCTGTTGACTCCCCTCACTGCCCATGTCGCTATGGAGGTCCCCAGTCACCAGAACATCTTGTACCAAGATGCCCTTTATACCAACGCGAAAGACAAACCATACGGAAAGGGATTGGAGTTGTACACCCTCGATATCTCTGGAAGCATCTTCTTTATACCGACAAAGCAATGCAACCTTTGAAACATTTTCTGCACGACACACATATAGCTACTCGAAGATGGTACCTGGGCCAATTCCATGATGATGAACACCTTGGGCACGGTAACATCTGAATTGCAGTCCAGGAAACTGTCAACGATATGGTGGAGGAACATCAGAGTGGGACAAGAGGGGATGATGGGGAGGATGATGATGAAAAGGTCAGAGAAGCAGAGAGTTGAGAGGTGGATGAAATTTGAATGGGGAAGGGAGGAGAAGGGTAAACTCCAGGGGGAGAACCCGCATGATATGCAGGACCAAGCCGAATGAGACTGACAGATATTTTATTATTGTATGAAGCGTGTCACAAACCGCTATGATTTATTTGAAATTCTTTGTAACTAGAGCAGGGGTGATAGGGGACTGCGGAGTGGTGCTACCTAGCCAGGCGTTTTTCTTTTTTTCTTTGTTCGGTTTCATTTGTTGTTTTTGTTCTTCGTTATTTATTTGTACCTCACCGGCCATAGCCTGCGGGCTGCATGCTGTATGATGAATACATAAATAAATAAATAAATAAATGGACAAACCACCTACCTACGATAAAACCTCCTTATCGTACCTCAAGAGGGTAAGCGGAGCAGCAATGATGCAGGAATCGGCGATTGGTGGATTCGACATCCCATGAAAGAAAAGAAATATATTGGAATAATTCGTACTAAACTGGACGATATTTTCAGCAGTGGCAACCGCCAGTTTGCATCAACTGTCACCCAACTACACACCGTACATGGGTACTTCCGCAGTTATCCATACCCAATACCAACAAATTCTTTTGACTATCCTCACTGCCCATGTTGCTATGGAGGTTCCCACTCACCGGAATATCTTCTACTAAGATGCTCTTGAAACTAACGCGAAAAACAAACCATGCGCAATGAGATTGGAGTTGTATACCCTCAATATCTCTGGAAGCATCTTCTTTATACTGATTAAGCAATGCAACCTTTGAAACATCTTCTGCACGATACGCATATTGCTACTCTAAGATCGTACCTGGGCCAATTCCATCATGATGAACACCCTGGGCAGTGTAACATCCGAATTGCAGGCTAGGAAACTGTCAACGATATGGTGGAGGAACATCAGAGTGAGAGTGGAGGGGATGATGGGGCTGATGATGATGAGAACGAAGGAGAAGCAAAGAGTTGAGATGAAGATGAAATTTGAACGGAGAAGGGAGGAGGAGGGTGAACTCCAGGGGGAGAACCAGCATGATATGCAGGACCAAGCCGAATGAGACTGACAGATATTTTATTATTGTAAGCAGCATGTTAGAAACCGCTATGATTTATTGGCAATTTCTTCGTAACTAGGGCAGGGGTGATAGGGGACTGCGGAGCGGTGCTACCTAGACAGGGGTTTTTCGTTTTTCCTTTGTTCAGTTTCATTTGTTGTTCTTGTTCAAGGTTATTTTTTTGTACCTTACCGGCTATAGCGTGCGGACTGCATGCTTCATGATGAATGAATTAATAAATATATAGCTCAACAGATCATTTAATCCTGTTATCCTTTGCGGCCTGAAGATTCCGTCTGTGATACTCCTTCAACAGTCTCTTGTCATAGAAGTTCTCATAAGGTTTCTCAGTACAATCTGCTTCTTCAGGTTACCCCTTCTACTTGACCAGATATAAAACCCGTTTCCATTCCTTGCTATACTTGCTGCCCATGATCACTGCCACCTCGTAACCCGTTTCGTACTCATCACTATCCACGTCGTAACCAAGCTCATTTGCTTCGTGATTGAGCTCAGGTGTCAGTCTCATAGTGTTGGTGGCGATTCGGTAATGTTCGATAAGTGATACATGGAAGGTATTGTCAATATGCCATGGACATGGTAGCTCAGGCTTATTCGCGGTGGGCGAGAGTACCTTTGAGACCTTGAACGGTCTATGAAGCTTTGCATCTTGTTTCCTAGATGGTCTTCAAGTTTTGAGGTTCTTTCAATTTAGCATAACTCAATCACCAACTGAATACTTCACAGGTTTCTTAGGATGTATATGATGGTAATTCGTGATTGTCTCCCATCCTTGCTCTATGCTCTTACGGCTGTGTGCATGCACACTGGTCATCCAGTGAACGTAGTTCCTAGATGTCAGATTCTTTGCTTCTACTTCGATGGGCCAATTCGTTCGAAGATCGAACCCAAACTTTGAAATGAATGGTGACATTCCCATAGTGGTGGCAAGAGAGTTATTATAGGCATATACAGCCATCGGTAACATCTCAGACCAGTTATCCTGTTCGTGATTGCAACAATTCCACAGATAGCATTCCAGCGTTTGGTTGTTTCTTTCCGTTTGCCCTTCCGTTTGAGGGTGGAACGGCGAGGACATCTTGGACCGAATGTCAACAGCTTTGACGAATGAGGACCAAAATGACCGGGTTAACCTTGAGTCCCGATCTGACACTATGTTCGATGATAGTCCATGGAATCCCCACACTGCTTTCAAGATGATTTTGACCAAGTCTGTAGATCTCGTTTCTCCATCTTTCAATGGAATGAAGTGAGCCATTTTCTTAAATCGGTTGACTATTACCCATACCGATGAGCATCCGTCTGATACCATTAATTCGATAATGAGGTCAATGGAAATTGAATCCCATGCTCAGTATGCTCATTTGAGGGGTTGTAGATGTCAATAGCGAGTGTGGCGAGCTGCTTTATTCCTTTGGCACTCAGGGCATGAGCGGACATAGTCTTCAATGAATTTCTCCATTTCTGGTCAAAAGAAATTTCGTCTGACCACCTCGATTGTCTTATCCTGCCCCATGTGTCCAGCCATCCTTGAATCATGCACCACTTCCAATATCCATTTCTTCAAATGCAGATCGTCCGGAATGCACAGTCTGCCTTGATAATTCAGGGCTTCGTCTTCGAATGAGATGTCTGAGTTTGGGTTACCTTCCAAAGCTTAGATGAGCTCTTCTTGCCATGCAGCATTGTTGTTAGCAGCGCTGACCACTGCTTCCAAAAGCCAGGAATTGCACTTGATTACTGGAATTGTTCTCAACATTGCAGAAGAAATCGCAATCAGTTGCCCTTGTAACTTCATTGCCGTCACTTGCACTGTTTCTTCTTCAGATGATACCAACTGATCGGGTCTTAAAAGGCGGTGGATAGGCTGGTTTTCATTTTCTTCAGCACTACCGCCCCCCCTCTTTTAGGGTACTACTCCAAACACCTGGATAATGCATCTGGTTTCCCATTTGCACTATCGGGTCGGTAGAATATTTAAAAATCATATCCCGCCACCGCTTGAGCCCAGTGGGCTTGTCTCCTATTCAAAATCTTCGTAGTCGTTAAGTATTTGAGGTTCTTGAGATCGGTGAAGACGCTGATTGGATAAACTGCACTTTTGAAATATTGTCTCCATTCTTTGAACGCGGATATTAAGGCGAGCATCTCTTTGTCATGGCATTCATACTTTATCTCGGCTTTGTCCATCTTTGAAGAGTAGTAAGCTATCGGGTGCAATTGTCCACCGATAACTTGGGAGAATACTGTGTCGATTGAATGCTAGCTTGTGCCAGTCCCAATCACTACGTGCCAATCAAGCTCGAAGTTGTGTAATATGGGAGCCTCGGTCAAGTGCTTCTTCAGCATATCAAAGACTATTTGATTTTGGGGATTTGCATACCAGTCAAACTGTTCATTCGTTTCTGTGTTTAACTCTGTTTGGGATGGACTATTCTTAAAAATCCTTTGATGAAGCGTCGATAGAAGTTTGCAAATCTGAGGAAAGACTGGACGTCGTTGACACACTCCGGAATCTTCCATTTAAGAATAGTATCAATCTTGTGATCTGACATACTGACACCTTCTCCCGATATAAGATACCCAAGGAACTCATCTTGCTTCTGGTGCTATTTGCACTCATCGGGTGCTATAGTCAAGTTGTTTTCCTGTAACTGATGATCAACTTCTCGAGTCAGTTGCACATACTCTTCTTCATTTTCGGTATAGATAAGCATATCATCCATATTCACTTCCACTCCCTAATCGATTAGATCCCGCAGGATCTCGTTCATCATATATTGGAATGTAGTTGGTGTGTTCGCCAATCCAAAGGGCATAACTAGGTATTCATAATGTCCATATCACGTACGAAACGCTGATTTCCATTTATCACCAGCTTTAATTTCAATAAGGTTGTACTCTGCCTTTGAATCGATCTTGGGGAAAATTCTCCATGCGGGAACCCTGTCTCCAAGTTCGTTCATAAGCGGCAATGGATATCGGTTCATAATCATCACACAATTTAGACCTCTGTAATCCACGTACAATCGTTAGCATCTTCCGTATGGCTTTGGAACGAAGAGTATGGGTGCATGCACAGGTGACTTGCTTGGACGAATTGTCCCGGAATCAAGCATTGCTTTAGGCTATTCTTTAAAAAACGAAAGCTCCATTTGAGAAAGTGCGTGGATGGGACCTCACTGAGGTTGTGCTCCATCTTTCAAGTCAGTGGCATGCTGGTAGGGTGGATGAGGCAAAAGAGCATTGCAGTTTGTTCGTTGTAAAATGTTTCGAATTCTCTGTATTGCCATGGAATTCGCTCTATCCAATCGATCCAAATATTCTGTGCCATATTGACATGTATAGAACCAATAACCCCGATCCATCGAGGATCAGTACCGAACACATACGAAGAAAATATGCCATTCGAATACTTATATTTCCCGAAATGCATCCAATCCACCAACCTTGCCCATCGACTTTCGCCTACAAGCCCTATACTGCCTGGGCCAAAAATCCTCAAAATCAAAAACACAATTTCGAATTCCATTGTTATTGCATGAATGTTCATCCGTTCTGAACGTCCTTGAGAACCCAGCTTGCACACACACACACGTCTACCTGGCCGAAAGCACAACTCAATCGGACAAAAATTGGCTTCAAAACGGTTGATTTTCATATTTTCGCATTTTACCACCCCTCTCTTTTGAAACATATTGGCCACTGGGGCCCAGCAGACCTACCAGGGTGTAGACGACAACTTCCGGCTACTTTGCCGCCATTGACCCCCTGAGTCTATGGGTGGATCCTCCAGAGTTAAGTTGCACTTCCTTTCTGTCAGTGGTTTTACAGCCCCATCACATAGCAGGCCTCATGAAGGTCTTCTGGTCGCTACGGGTGTCTCTGTATCTGCTGTGAGGAGGTAAAAGGCTCTAGTACAAGGCTACAACACCTTGCTAGGACAAAAGAGGTGAAGCTCTAACCCCCTCAGGGAATAGGTGGTACCGAGGCCACTTATATCAACATTGAAACGTTGGATTTATTACTATTCAAAAATTCTCAAAATTTTTTTATATCTTTAACATATTTAGTACCCAGCAAACCCTTACAAGTCCTAAATGTCTGCCCCTATACCACCACCTCCTCCACCTGGCACTTGCAGTACTTATGGAATGTGCCTTTACCCAAACCCCAGTTAAGACCCTCTTTCCAGAATTGATGCCCCAGCTGTATCACATACAACCCTTACGGGCCACATATCCAAACGAGAAAGGAAAGGCAAGCAAGGAAGTTCTCGCCGACTGCTGGCTACCTCACCATACCCACGACTGAATACCCATCGTACACGTTCAAGCACGTGCATGGCCATTGGCAATGTCCAACCCAGGACACCCTCTGAACAACTACAACCATCTTCCCCACCTCAACAACCAACCAACCAAGGCCATCTCGGAAACCCTGATGATGCAGATCTAGAACTTGAAGATGCCCCAGAGGATACCGAGGCCAATGATGAATGTTCTGACAATGATGACGATTCTGAAGATGAGGACTGTCAGGACCCATCCACCAATCTGCTGAATCCAAATGACAATGATGAAGATACGATTCATCAGGTATTCAAAGCCACCCTTGAACCACACCACAAGGATATTTTCAAAATCAACAAACGTCTCACCATGCAAAACACAAAACTGGTAACCCGCTTAGCCTCAATGGAAACCAAACACGAAATAGCCCTCAATACCATTGCAACCCTTGGACAACGAGTTGAATACCTTGTACAAATCCAAGCTTCAAAGAAAGATGCACCACCAGCACCACCAGACCTACTAACTCCAGCCGTCCCGGAAGGGACTTCCCCCAAACCCACACTCTGGTCAGCAATTGCAGCTGCATGCGCAAAGAAAGAGCCACCAAAACATAAGAATGGGCGAACTCTGAATCCCCGTCCTCTCACCAAAATACAATGCACACTAGTGATTGCCCGACACAGTGATCAACCTGTTACTGCCGATCTTACAAAACTGAAGCTCGCCATCAACGCCACCCTCCGACGCTGCCATGCAGACCCTTTGGCCAATATTGGACATAATTCTGCCAACTATAAGTACAATCTCGTCCTCCTGACAACAGACGCCTGCCCTGTGGAATTGGTACTGGCCCACAAGGCTGCTATTGAAGAAACAGTTAGTTCACTCGACAAAACCGCACAAAATCTCAAAAAGGAAGAAACTTGGACCCGAATGATGGTTCACTCCATTGACATTACAATGTTTCCTGAATGTAAAACAGGGATGAAATTATTGAAAGAAGATATTGAGATGAACAAAAATCATATCAAGCTTACCACTCTACCACAATCTCTTATGAAGGCAGAAACATGACCACACAAAAAGCCAACCACCGTGGTTATCGCAGTCCGTACAGAACATAAAGCAAAACTTATTCAAGACCATGGAGTACAAGTAGATGACAGGACCCGCAAAGCCGACCGAAATGTGGCATCCCGACCAACCGACCAATGTACCAACTGCCAACAATATGGCCATTCCTACCTACGATGCAAATAATCAGCTATCTGCAATATATGTGCAGAACCTCACACCACCACCTCCCGCTCATGGGGATCATTTCCCAGCATGCCCAAACAGTGTGTCCAAGATGTTATCCAATGCATCAACTGCAAGGGTAATCACCGGGCCAACAATTCTAAATGCCCAACAACTCCTGCCATACATGCTGAGGTACGAGCCAAGTTCATGAAAGACCACCCGACCATCACCCATGCCTAAACAACATTCCTATTCACTCACCAAAATTCGAATTATACAACACAACTGCAACCGTTCCTCCTTTGTCATGAATACCCTTCTTGACTTTGCAGTTGGAACGGCCGACCTTTTTTACTCCAAGAACCTGGATTCAACCCAGACAATACATTCATTACAACACACCCTGGATTTGAGCTACTGATACCACCTAAGAACTTAAGAAAACATAATAAGACAATTGCCTATATGGCCAAAAACAACCCGTATATCATATGCTCCCCACGTACCGACATCAGCCAGGATCCTGATATTCAAGTCCTTGAAATATCAACCCCCGCAATTGCACCAATCACAGTCTTCAATATTTACAATGAACATGAAGGCGTATCTAATCTCTACACCATTCCAAGATGCTTCACCAAAATCCCATTGCCTGAACGATGCATTATTGCTGGTGACATGAATGCCCATCATACATGGTGGAATTCACAAATCGAAACACCCAAATGGGCCAACCAACTTGTTCAGATCATGGAAACCAATAACTTTTCCCTCCTCAATGAGCCAGACACCCCAACATACTACTACCGAAATGGCAAAGGAACCTCTATTATCGACTTAGTCTTTACCTCACAAGCCATCCATGACTCAGTTACAAATTGGGCCGTGGAAGACAACACATCAACTGGTTCAGACAATGCAACAATACGTTTTGATATCTTCGCAGAATATAAACTCGTTACCACTGACTCCAACACGATAAGATACAACTGGAATAAGACAGATTGAGATTTATTCTCAAAAACTCCCAATACACTCTCTCATGCCTCACGAATGGTCTGGCAATACATCCATGAACAACCACCCAAATCAAACCTTGACAAATCAGCCGAACTACTCCGAGATATAATTCTTGATGCAGTCAAGGAATCTACGCCAGTTCTCAAGCTTACCATACATTCAAAACGCTGGTGGACACCCCAACTCAAAATCTCCCGAACACAGATGAACCGTGCCCAGAAGCAGTGGGAGAAAACCCGCATTGAAAGTGAACACATCAAATTCAAAGCTGTTCGAAACCAATATATCCGGGATATCCGCACCTCCAAGACAACAATGTGGATTGAATTTTCTGCAAATGCACAAGGCAAAGAGATATTTACCGCCCTCCATTATACCAAACCCAGGAAAACCCAACGGACACCACCCCTGTCATTCTCCAACACAACAGCTGTAACTTTTGAAGAAAAGGCAGTATTATTCCGTTCTACCATGTTCCCACCCCCACCAGTAGCACCCTCCCCAACTGATATCACCAATGGACCAACTCTGCCATGGGTTACATTTACCCCAACAGAAATCAAACAAGCAATTTTTACGGCTGCACCACGTAAAGCCCCGGGACCCGATGGGCTTCCCTTTTACTGTCCCCAGCAAGCATACCTAGCAGCCACTGAACAATTCAACAGTCCCTTTGCTATAGTTGGCACATCAGGATATCACCCCACATGTTGGCGACAAGCAAAGACTGAGATTATACCGAAACCAGGAAAATCTGATAATTCAATACCTAAGGCCTACCGACCGGTTGCCCTTCTCAATTATCTTGGGAAGATCCTTGAATAGTTGATGGCAAACCGAATTGCATACATAGCTGAAAAATACAACCTGCTACACAAAGATCAAATAGGAGGATGAAGACAATGTTCTGCTATAGATGCTGCAATGGCACTTACACATTAAATTGAACAAGGAAAACATGCAAAGGAATTCACTACTGCCCTCTTTATGGATATGAGTGGCGCATTTGACAATGTATCCAAGGACTGTCTCCTCCAAACTCTACGACAACTGGGCTACCCGACCGCAATTCAATGATGTGATGACCAATTTTTATCCGACCGTACAACACAACTGGAATTTGGGGGACAAAAGAAAGACATCAGCACCGTCCGGACAGATATCCCTCAGGGATCACCTGCATTTCCAATTCTCTTCCACGTCCATCTCATTCCTCTATTATACGAACTCACGACCCATTACCCCAGCTCCTGAACTCCAAGCTACATTGATGATGTTGGAATTGTTGTGCGAAGCAAATCAAAAGCTCATAATGCAAGATGCCTGGAGGCAGCTGCGCAGACAGCATTCACATGGGCAGAAAACAATGCGGTACGATTTGATGACTCAAAGTCGGAGATGATGCACTTCCTCAATAAACGAAACGGTGATATCTCTGACAAAGAAAAGAGTACCCTACCCCATTGCACTACCATTTTCCCCGGCACAAAAGGCATTGGCCCAGATGTAGTAAGGTGGATTGGTATTTGGTTTGACAGAAAAATCAACTTCAAACACCATGTGATGCAAGCGGCAAAAGAGCTCCTGGCGCCCTCAAATCACTAGCCAATACAGAATCAGGACTAACCCCAAATGCATTCCTCCAACAATACAATGCGTGTGTTGTACCTGCCTGCGACTTCCGAGCTGAAGTTTGGTGGATGTGGCAAGCAACATATCAACAGAAATTTTATTTATTTATTTATTTATTCATCATACAGCATGCAGCCCGCAGGCTATGGCCTGTGAGGTACAAACAATCAACCGTGAACAAGAACAACACATGAAACCAAACAACGGAAAAACCGAAAAGCCCTGGCTATGTAGCACCGCTCCGTAGTCTCCTGTCACCCCTGCTCTAGTTACAAAGGTATTTCAAATAAATTATAGTGGTCTGTAACACACTTCATACAATGATAAAATATCTGTCAGTTTCATTCAGCTTGGTCCTGCATATCATGCGGGTTCTCCCCCTGTAGTTTACCCTCCTCTTCTTTTCCCCATTCAAATTTCATCTTCCTCTCAACTCTCTGCTTCTGCCCCCTCCTCATCATCATCCTGCCTATCATCCCCTCCACTTCCACTCTGATGTTCCTCCACAGTATCGTTGACATTTCCCTGGCCAGCAATTCGGAGGTTACCCTGCCCAAGGTGTTCATCATCACGGAATTGGCCCAGGTACCATCTTCAAGATGCTATATATGTGTTTTGCAGATAATGTTCCAAAGGTTGCATTGCTGTATCTGTATAAAGCTGATGCTTCCAGAGATACCGAGGATGTACTACTCCAATGTCATTCCGCATTGTTCGTTTTTCGCGTTGGTATTAAGGGCATCTTAGAAGAAGATGTTGTGGCGACAGAGAACATCCATATCGACTTCGGCAGTGAGGAGAATCCACAGAATTAGTTGATATTTTATATTGATAACTGCGGAAGTATCCAGGACCTGTTCGTAGTTGGGTGAGAGTAGATGCAAACTGCTGGATACCGCAGGTAAAAATATTTTCCGGTTTTGTGTGAAATGTTCCGATATAGTTCATTCCTTTTGGTGGAAGCCTCATCCACCAATCGCCCCATTCCTGCATTTTTGTTGCTCGGGTTACCCTTTTGAGGTAAGATAAGGAGGTATTATAGTAGGTAGGTGGTTTTTCAAGAGTGGACTTTTTTGCCAATTTATCAGTAAGCTCATTTCCAGGTACATCTGTGTGGCCAGAAACCCATTGTACTTTGATGGTAGTTTTGAGTGCATGAAGGTAATTGGCGATATCGGAGAGTACCAGAGAAGTGGACTATCCAGGGGCGGGTTGAAGGTATTGAGACATCGTCTGGCAGCTTGATTGTCTGTAAAAATCCATTGATGTCTTTTGGTGATGTTATTACATTGACAAATCTGAATGCAGTTCTGTGCAGCTTTAAGAATACCAAGTCAGTCGGCGTCATAAACTTCCTGTTGATGGCCCATTGGGTAGGTTGCTTCGATGGCTTCTTCTTGAGTCATTTCTACTACAGTTCCTGCCCCAATATTTTCGTTCAATATAGATCCATCTGTATAACATATAATATTGCAGTCATCCTGTTTCAACATTTCATACTTTGCTTCATGGGCTTTGGCTTCCTCTTCCTTTGAGCGGAGATTCATCGGTGTTTTCACTCTGCTTTTGTTTCATGGTGGACAGGCTGTGGTTGAAAAGGTTTCAATCGTGGAGCTGTTAGAAATCCATGGACTGAGGGTCGTTAAGGTTTGGATCAGACGTATTCAAATTTGCGGTGATTTCGTTGTTTACTGTGCCATGCAATCCAGGACCCAGTTCAATTACCGGACTCTAGGGTATCATGAAATAGAGGGAAAGTCAATGGGCAACATTGTCGGATTGGGTGCATTTCGGGAAATGTAAGCATTCAAATTGCATATTTTCGTCGCATGTGAATTAACAGAAATTTGAAACAGTTTATCATATGGCACTTCTGTGCGTCCTTGAAGCCTTCCACACATCCTCAACAATAGCACTACACAATGTAGCAGCCCTGCCACCAGTAGCTGTTCGACTCAACGACATGCGAAGAATATATGCAATTCGAATCCTTTCGTTTCCCGTCATGCAACCAAACCGACATCGTTGTCCATTCACTTTCCCTCCATTTCATGCAACTCCAAAGTGTTGTAACACAACTGTGCCTTGGATTTGATGGGACAGTATGCAACAAAATAACCGCAAATTTGAAACACGTCTGATCCAAACCCTATCGATGCTCAGTCCATGGTTTTCTATCAGCCCCGTGATTGAAACCTACTCAACCACAGCCTGTCCACCATGGATTGAAAGACGAGTCAAAACGCAAATTAATCCCTGTTCAAAGCAAGAGGAAGCCAAAGCTCACGAAGCCCAGTATGCAATGTTGAAACAAGATGACTGCAATATTGTGTGTTATCCAGATGGACCGATGTTGAACGAAAACATTGGCGCAGGAACTGTAGTTGAAATATCAGGAGAAGATGTCATTGAAGCAACCTATCCAATTGGCCATCAACAGGAAGTTTACGATGCTGAATTACTTGGAATTCTTAAAGCTGCACAGAAATGCTTTCAGATCTGTCAATGTAGTAACCTCACCAAAAGACATATATGGATTTTCACAGACAATCAAGCTGCCATACGATGTCTCAATACCCTCAAACCTGCCCTTGGACAGTCCACTTCCCTGGCACTTTTCAACATCGCCAATAACCTCCATGCACTCAAAACTACTATCACAGTACAATGGGTTCCTGGCCATACAGATGTACCTGGAAATGAACTTTCCGAAAAGTTGGCAAAAAGTCCACTTTGGAATAACCACCTACCCACTATAACACCTCATGATCGTACCTCAAGAGGGTAACCCGAGCAGCAAAAATGCAGGAATGGGGGTTTATTTATTTATTTATTTATTCATCATACAGCATGCAGCCCGCGGGCTATGGCCGGTGAGGTACAAACAAATAACCAAGAACAAGAACAACAAATGAAACCGAACAAAGGAAAAACGAAAAACCCCTGTCTAGGTAGCACCGCTCCGCAGTCCCCTATCACCCCTTCTCTAGTTACAAAGAAATTTCAAATAAATCATAGCGGTTTGTAATACGCTTTAAACAATAGTAAAATATCAGTCGGTCTCATTCGGCTTGGTCCTGCATATCATGCGGGTTCTCCCCCTGGAGTTTACCCTCCTCCTCCCTTCCCCATGCAAATTCAATCCACCTCTCACCTCTCTGCTTCTCTGTCCTTTTCATCATCATCCTCCCCATTATCCCCTCCTCTCCCACTCTGATGTTCCTCCACCATATCGTTCACAGTTCCCTGGCCTGCAATTCGGATGTTAACCTGCCCAAGGTGTTCATCATCATGGAATTGGCCCAGGTACCATCTTCGAGTAGCTATATGTTTGTCGTGCAGAACATGTTTCAAAGGTTGCATTGCTTTGTCGGTATAACGAAGATGCTTCCAGTGATATCGAGGGTGTACAACTCAAATCTCTTTCCGCATGGTTTGTCTTTCGCGTTGGTATAAAGGGCATCTTAGTACAAGATGTTCCGGTGCCTGGGGACCTCCATAGCGTCAAGGGCAGTGAGGGGAGTCAACAGCATTGGTTGGTATTTTTTATAGGTAACTGCGGAAGTATCCATGTCCAGTTCGTAGTTGGGTGACAGTAGATGCAAACTGGCGCTTGCCACTTCTGAAAATATTGTCTGGTTTGGTACGGAATATTCCAATATAGTTCTTTCCTTTCGCAGGATGTCGCATCCACCAATCCCCCCATTCCTGCATTGAAGCTGCTCGGGTTACCCTCTTGAGGTACGATAATGAGGTGTTATAGTAGGTAGGTGGTTTTTCCACAGTGGACTTTTTTGCCAACTTGTCGGCAAGTTCGTTTCCAGGTACATCTGTATGGCCAGGAACACATTGTACTGTGATAGTAGTTTTGAGTGCATGGAGGTTATTGGCGATAGTGGAGACTGCCAGGGAAGTGGACTGTCCCGGCGCGGGTTTGAGAGTATGGAGACGTCGTATGGCAGCTTGATTGTCTGTGAAAATCCATATATGTCTTTTGGTGAGGTTATTACGTTGACAGATCTGAAAGCATTTCTGTGCAGCTTTAAGAATACCAAGTAATTCAGCATCACAAACTTCCTGTTGATGGCCCATTGGATAGGTTGCTTCAATGACAACTTCTCCGGTCATTTCAACTACTGTTCCTGCGCCAATGTTTTCGTTCAACATTGATCCATCTGAATAACAAACAATATTGTGGTCATCTTGTTTCAACATTGCACACTGGGCTTCGTGGGCTTTGGCTGCCTCTTCCTTTGAACGAGGATTAATTTGTGTTTTGACTCTACTCTCAATCCAGGGTGGACAGGCTGTGGTTGAATAGGTTTCAATCACCGAGCTGTTGGAAATCCATGGACTGAGGGTTGATAGGGTTTGGATAAGACGTGTTTCAAATTTGCGGTTATTTTGTTGCATACTGTCCCATGAAATCCAGGGTCCGGTTGTGTTACTAGACTCTGGGGTTTCATGAAATGGAGGGAAAGTCAATTGACAACGGTGTCGAATTGGATACATTTCGGGAAACGTAAGTATTCGAATTGCATATTTTCTTCGCATATGATTAAGTTGAACAGCTACTGGTGGCAGGGCTGCTTCATTGCGTAGTGCTATTGTTCAGGATGTACGGAAGGCTCCAAGGATGCACTGAAGTACCATATTTTGAACTGTTTCAAATTTCTGTGGATATGTTGCTTGGGCCATCCACCAGACTTCAGCTCCGAAGTCGCAGACAGGTACAACACACGTATTGTATAGTTGGCGGACTGCACTGGGGGTCAGTCCTGATTCTGTATTGGCTAGTGATTTGAGGGCTCCAAGGGCTCTTTTGCCGCTTGCGGCCTTCAGCATGACATGGTGTTTGAAGTTGATTTTTCTGTCAAACCAAATACCAATCCACCTTACCACATCTGGGCCAATGCCTTTTGTGCCGGGGGAAATGGTAGTACCATTGGGTAGGGTGATCTTTTCGTCATCGGAGGTATCACCGTTTCGTTTATTGTGGAAGTGCATCATTTCCGACTTTGAGTCATCAATCGTACCGCATTGTTTTCTGCCCATTTGAAAGCTGTCCGTGCAGCCGCCTCGAGCCATCTTGCAGTATAGGCTTTTGATTTGCCTCAAACAACAATTGCAACATCATCAATGTAGCTTGGAGTCCAGGAGCTGGGGTAATGGGTTGTAAGTTCGTAGAAGAGAAGACTGAGATAGTGGAAGAAGAGAATTGGGATGCAGGCGATCCCTGAGGGATTCCTGTCCGCAGGAATGGGGGGATTGGTGGATGCGACATCCCATGAAAGGAAAGATCTATATTGGAATATTCCGGACCAAACCAGACAATATTTTCAGAAGTGGCAACCGCCAGTTTGCATCTTCTGTTACCCAACTACTAACCGGACATGGATACTTCCGCAGTTATCCATACAAAATACCAACTGATTCTGTTGACTTCCCTCACTGGCCATGTCGCTATGGAGGTTCCCAGTCACCGGAACATCTTCTTCAAAGATGCCCTTTATACCAACCCGAAAGGCACACCATGCGGAAAGAGATTGGAGTTGTACACCCTCAATATCTCTGGAGGAATCTTCTTTATAACAATAAAGCAATGCAACCTTTGAAACATTTTCTGCATGACACACATATAGCTACTCGAAGATGGTGCTTTGATCAATTCCGTGATGATCAACACCTTGGTCAGGGCAACACCCAAATTGCAGGCCAGGGAACTGTCAATGATATAGTGGAGGAGCATCAAAGTGAAAGTGGAAGGGATGATGAGGATAATGATAATAAGAAGGAAGGAGAAGCAGAGAGTTGAGAGGAGGATGAAATTTGAATGGGGAAAAGAGGAGGAGGGTAAATTCCAGGGGGAGAACCAGCATGATATGCAGGACCAAGCCGAATGAGACTGACAGATATGTAATGATTGTATGAAGCGTGTTACACACCGCTCTGATTTATTGTACATTTCTGTGTAACTTGAGCAAGGGTGAGAGGAGACTGCGGAGCTGTGCTACATAGCCAGGGGTTTTTCGTTTTTCCTTTGTTCGGTTCCATTTGTTGTGTTTGTTCAGGGTTATTCGTTTGTACCTCACCGGCCACAGTCTGCCAGCTGAATGCCGAATGATGATTAAATAAATGAAGAAATAAATGAGTCAACCTCGTACAGCACTCCAGAGCTTGAGGCTGCTGCTGGTTTCGTAATTTGTTCAGCCAGACTGCTGAACTTGATCTTCGAAGAAGAGGTGGTTACTTTTGGCGTTTCCACCTTGGGCTTCTTATGCTCCTTCTTTTTCTTGCTGGATGACAGCTTGATGCAATTCTTACACAATACCCATCGATGCTCTGAGGAACCGCAGCACTTGCACTTATTGAGCTTGGCTTTTACTTGCAACAAAGATTCTGGAATACCTCCCAAGGCTTCCCCTTTGTCTACATTGACAGGCTCAGGACATTTCTTCTCTATTCGAGGTTTCTTGGAGTCAGAACCTTTCTCACAGTTCATCTTTTTTTGATTCCCCATATCACCATCATCATCACACATCATCCTATTGTTCTTTTTGTGATTGGGTTGGTGATTGTTGTGTTGGTGCTTTTCTTGCAGGTGTCTCTCATATGCGCAGCCGACTTGTTTGAGCAGTATTTCATATTCTGCATGGTGATTTGTTGTAATTTTAAAAAAGAATATTCGATCCTTGATTTCTTCGTTGAGTCCGGTGTGTACAGCCTGCCGCCATGCAATTCCTGATAAGCAGACATAATAGTTCTAGACCGCCATGTTATTATGTAGTCCTGGATGTCTCCCTGTACTGCAATTGCTTCTCTTTTTCGAGGATTTCTGTTTCTTTCTCTATGTTGTTGAATTGTTCTTCCATAGTCCTGGTGAATGCTGACTATGTCTCAACCTGACAAAGCTTCCTGAGCTGTTTTTCTCGGATGTTGTACCAGCCCAATGCTTTCCTTTGAAGGATACATCCCATGAACCGTCTCCTCCAAACTCTACAACAACTGGGCTACCCGACGGATATTCACATAATCGTCGACCACTTCCTATCCAACCGTACAACAGCACTGGCATTTCATGGACAAATGGAAGACCTCAGCCCCATCTGGTCAGGAATCCCTCAGGGATCGGCTGCATCCCCAATTGTCTTCCTCCTCTATCTCAGTCTTCTCTTCTACGAACTGACAACCCATTACCCCAGTTCCTGGACTCCAAGCTACATTGATGATGTTGCAATTGTTGTTCGAAGAACATCACAAGCCTATAATGCAAGAAGCCTCGAGGCGGCTGCACGGAAAGCTTTCAAATGGGCAGAAAACAATGCGGTATGATATAATGACTCAAAGTCAGAACTGATGCACTTCCACATTAAACGAAATGGTGATACCTCCGATGATGACAAGATCACCCTACCCAATGGCCCCACCATTTCCCCAGGTACAAAAGGCATTGGCCCAGATATGGTAACGTGGATTGGTATTTGGTTTGACAGAAAAATCAACTTCAAACACCATGTTATGCTGAAGGCTGCAAGCTGCAAAAGAA
>WHVE01001325.1:0-17833 GCA_015178995.1 Trichophaea hybrida
GCCTGAATTGACATAACGTTTCACTTCGTGCCACACCCCCACCGTTCTCAATCTGTTCTCCAAGCATCTCTGAGCCATCTTGTTCTTCTCGACAGCAAACACCTTCGATGATGCCTGCTTTTCTCCATTCTTCTTTTTCTGTGCAATGTCCACCACCCATTCCATCAACCTATTTACCATGGAAATGATGACCCCCTCATTTTCTGCCGAGATTTCTTCCCTCAGCTTTTCCAATCCTTCTGTCCTCTTTGCCATGTATTGGTCGAAGTTGATTCCGTACATTTTCACACTTTCCCAAGTCTCATTCTTTTCAATATCAATGATGTCTTGGTCTACCTATCTTGCCACTGTGACAATAATTTCCCTGAAAGCATTAAGTGTGTCTGCCGTTCCGTTCTCCCTGGCCAACAAAGTGATGGATCCCTGTATATTTGTCGAGATACCTGTCACTCTAATGTGTGCTGGGACTTGTTGCGCCCAGAGTGCTCTGTTGATGGCCAACACAATTTCCATGTCCCTATTCATGAATACTGGGAGACCGTTGTTCCACCTGAAGGTAACTCTCCTGTTTTCCGACGTGTTCTTGTTAGTGGAAATGGGTTCCAGGCCACTAACCATCTTCTTTCTTTTCTTGCTTTCTTCCTACTACCTGGAATCTCGCCTCATCGTTCATGTTTTGTCCTGCCATCATTGTCGCCAATTTCTCCGCATAGGTTGCCTTTCTGACTTCTGGTTTCTTGACCTGCTGTTGCTTTGGTGGTGCAGGTGCTTTGGACGGCTCTTTTCCTCCCTTAACTCTCCCCTCCCTTTTTTGTTCCGCCTTTGGTTCTTTGGGGGCATTCTCTGGTGCCTTGCTTTCTTGGACTCTTGGTACTGCAATCAGGATGGATTGTGCCTTTTCCTTAAGCTGAATCATTCTTGATACTGCCGGTGATGCCGCTGTCAGAGCCTTTTTTACTGGGTTCACAACTACCGCTGGTTCTGGCTCGGTTCCACCAGGCGCAAGTTTTGGGGCATGCTTCGACTCTTGAAACCTCTGTTTGTCAATTTCCATTTCTAGGGCCTTCTCTACCTGCTCTTCCACTCTGACCCTCTGATCTTCTTTTGCCTCAATTTTCATGTCAGTAATCCCTAGAGTCTTCTGCACTTCCCTGCAAACCACCTCCTTCTGTACGTCCATCTCTTTCTGCTGTGCTTCGAAAAATTGCACATTATACTGCAAAGCATGTCTGCCAACTGATTCATCATTTCTTCATTTGGCATCTCTTCTTCTGTCTTGATCATCTCGCAGAACGCAAGGATTCAATTGAGCTTGTTATTCATTTCCTGCATCTGCTCCTTTGTATCAGTATATCTAGTATCCATCCCCATTTTCCAGCTTGACATTACCAGCCTATGCTCCTTGGCTCTGTCTTCTTCCTATACTCTCTGTATCGCCCAATCTCCAAGCGCACTCTACTTGGCTTTCTCTCCTTCTGCCAATTGGATCGCCTTCTCTTGCAACGCTCTAATATTGTCGACTGTTCAGATCAATTCTTCGATTTTCTCTCTTCGTGCGTGATCGGGCTGATCTTCCAACTGACTGTGCCAATTGGAACCTGCTCTAGGCTTGCGTGGCATGGTGGGAAACTTTGATGGTTGCCTTGGCTTCATGTTGACACTTGCCTTTCTCTCATGGGATAGTGTGGTTGGTGACTTCATTTTTTCGTCACTTTCGTCACTTTCATCGTCCCAATCATCACCATCCATTCCCTCCTTTTCTTTCGTGTTCTAATTGTTCAGGGTCAAAGCCATTCCCTCCTCCAGTTGAGTCTGAACCACTATACTTAAGGATGAGGCTTGTTGCAATTGTTGTGCCATGGCTCCTCTCACACGTTCTGAACGGGATCCAAGGCTGGGTATCGGAGTTGTGGGCCTGATCTCGAGATTTGGCCTCTGCCTGGGGGTGCTGGCGATGGAGGAAAGGGGAGAGAGGTCAGTCTCTGACTCTGATATTTCCTGATTGTCGACTTCTTCACCCTCTGTTGCCATCCACACCGTAGATGGTTCTGGGTGTATTTTCACTTAATTCAGGTAGGTGCTTGGCATTGTTCCTGGCATAGTGGGAGTATCGTATCTGTTTTAATGTCGCCAAGTGTACTGTCTTGGTAGGGGTTTTCATGAAGATGTTCACTATCTTGCGAAGGTATGTTTGCATTGACGTGGAGAGGAACTGGGCGATTGATAAGTTCATCTCCATTGTAGGGTTACTGAATGAGAACTTGAATAGGAAAAGATCCGTAGTCAGTAGACGCTTGCGAGGCCTGGGAGGCATTAAGATTCCCAAGGAGTGACATGTTGTTTGGCGCTTCTAAAGACTATTCAAATGGAATGGCTGAACTCTGAAGTCTAGGAGTTCTGCAGATCTTCAATACAATCAGTTGAAAAGAGGCTTTGCAAAAATCAAGCGAAGGTTGGGTATGTTGTCAGGTGTGTAGAAACGATACCATATACCCATACACTCAAATGATGTTGGCAATGCCGTTGACAGTAGCCGCTTTCGAAGTCGATCCTTCGGTCATGGAATTTAACTGTTACGTCGTGAAGTTGTGATCATCGCAATCCTAGTTCCATCGGATACTGCCCCAACTTTGTTACAAATGCTGGTAGTAGCTTCTGATGTAATCGTATTTCTATGTTCATTTTGGCCATGATTGTAATGATTCCTGATTCAATAGGCCTTCCATTGATAACCTGTAACTCTCTTAACTCTTGTCATTCCTGCTCTTCCAATTGGTGATGGCGAACAAAGTGTTTATTCACCAATAGTATTTCTGTGGCTCCATAGTCAATTATCGTGTGTGTATTGATCAACCTGTCGCCAATTTTCAGCAAACATTTCACAACAGGATGCTGGCTTTCTATTAAAGATTCCTAAATTTCTGCACTACTGATTAAAAACTGCAAAATTCCCAAACGAAACTTAGCAACTGTAGACAAAGGAGATTCGTGCCCAGTGCAATGGCCATTCTTATTGCACTGGCTTAAACTTTTGCCGACTCGACTTCCTGCTCCACTTCTTTTCCTGAATCCCTAAATGGTGTTACTTCCACCTGTTCTGAGGCAGCATTCAACTTTCTTGAACACAATGCCACAAAGTGCCTGCTACCTCCACAGAATATACAAAGTTCTTCTTCCCTTCGCCACGTGCGTTCTTCCAGAGAAATTTTCTTGCATTTGACTGCCGAGAAACCAATCGGAGCGGGGCCATGATATCCTGCCACAGTTCCTACAGGTACTGTCTCAGCGGTTGATGGGGAGAATGTGCTGTTGTTCGCGATTTCAGACTTCTTGTATCCTGCTGTCAGTCTTCCCGATTTTATTTCAGCAGCTGGAGCACTGATCTGTGAATCGCTCTTTGCGCACAGTTTGACAAATTGTATAAGGTCTTCAAGAATGTCGCAATGTTGTAGTGAATCTTTCAATGGTTCTGATAAACCCTGTCTTAGTATGTTTACTGGGACTACTGTGTTCTAGTCAACATCCGGCACCCATCATTGAAATTGTGCGTAATACTGAGAGAATTCATGGACTGTTTGTTGAAGCTTAAGGAGTTCTCAATTGGCGGTGGCTTGTATATCTTCATTCCCAAAGGCAAATCGAAATAGATCCAACAATTTTTCTAATGATGAGAGGTCGAGGTTACAAGTAACTCTGCTGCTGTATAGCTGCATCTGAATTGATGCAACACCTTCTACTCAGTTTGCTGCATATCGTATTTTGGATTGCTCATCGAAAAATTGTGTTGGTTCATCTGCAATTTTCATTGCTAATTGTACCATCCATACTTGGAGTGCTCTCCTATCTGCTCCTGAAAATCAGAGAATCTTGCTACCTTTATGTCCCCTGTGTCCACCACCATTACCACTATTCCCCACGAGTACAAGCACTCTTTTGACCTGATCCTCATAATTGTTTCTTTCTTCTCCACAGATCTTTATCTGTTCCTCTATTTCCTCTAATTTCTGTCCGAGATTTTCTGTCCCTTCTGGTGCTCTGGTTGCTAGTCATTGTTCTAGATCAGTAATCTTTGTTTGCAAGTCTCTGTGTGTACAGACGGCTGTTCATGCTTCCATGTCCTTCACTTTTTAGTGTGTTAATGTCAGCTCTTGGTCAGTGTTCTTTTTGCTTGCTAGAAGCATTTTTCCTTCAACCATTAACCCCGCAATTGTTTCTGCCTGTGTGGTTATTTGTTGGTTTATTTGACTGACCCGATTTTTGACGTCGGAGGGAAGTGCTCCTACTATTTGAGCGACATAGTCCTTCAATTCATTGGCTACTTTTAGAGCATCTTGTCGATTCAGGGTTGTAAAGTCTGTAATAATCATTTGGAACATGACTTCTTGATCTACCCTCATGATTTGGATATGGTGTGAGCCATTGTTCTGGCAGCTGCTTGACATGATTGTTTGCATTTTCGAAAGGTAATTGATGTAAATAGTTATTCATATTGAATCGTAGCCCTGGTAGCAAACATATCACTTGAAGGCAATTGTGGCAAATGTGCTCGCACTGGCCATTGATTTCCCAATATATACAGCAGTCGTTGTCACAGGAAATATTACACTGGCAGCAAGACTCAGAATTCCAGTACATTAACGCCTGGTGGCAAATCGCTGTCGATCTTTTTTCACTGGGAAAAATGTGTATTTGCTTGGCGTTGGGTTATATACCAAAGCAAGAGGGGTTCGAGGTCAATAATGCAAAGTGTGCAGAGTATGCAGTCTTGATCCTCAATGCAATCGATGATAGTATCAAATTACTCTATGCCACAGTTGCAGATAGGTGTTACAGCCCAATCCTGAATTGCTCTGCCATTTCCATGGATGGTTTGGTTTCCATAATTGTGGTCTAGGTCACCTTCTGATTCTGAACAGTAACGAAAATCAATACAGTCGCAGGTCTTTTCGTCCTCGCTCACCTATTCAATAATGGCACTGGTTGCCAAAAATATCTGGATTTGTAGGTCTTCAAAAGGTCTATAAACAAGATACACAAATGTGTCTCCAGTAGGATTAGATAACCAATTTATTTTTGCAATTGCTTGCTGATTTAAAAACTTTGCAGGATGTGTTGCAAGATCGGTGACAGTAATTGCAGCCTAAACGGTGAAAATAATGGCATATACAACAGGAATATAATTGGTAGAATTGATTGTAGACAATTTCATCTGTCAATGATTCAGTGCTGGGTGTCGATTGTTCAGGGCTTGGGGTTCTAAGGGTTATAAAATCTGAAAGCCAGAGGGCTCAAAAATCAACAATAGCCAGTAGCTAAGGAAGTGAAAACTGTACGAAAGAGACTTGATCCAGAATCGCTAAGTGTGAAAGATGTAAATGCTGAGGCCAATTGATTGTTTTATAGATGAGTGAATGAGTAAAGGAAGAAACCTATTCTTCGCCCAACACCTGGTTTATATACAGTAATTCACTCATTCCATAATACCTTCGAACTCTTGCATTCTTTGTATATCGCTTTTGGACAATTGCGTCATTTCCCATTCGAATCCTGATTTCATTCTTGTCATGCTTCAGTTTCCATTCAAAACCGAATTTCATTCTCATCGTGCTTCAGCCTTCGTTTGAAACCTGATTTTGTTCTCGTTGTACTTGATCGTTTATATTTATCACCAATCATCACCCCACCATCGATCATCACTCAGCACATTCGTGACACCTTCCAGCTGGTCCTTAAGCGTCGATAATGGTCTTGGATGGTATGGTTATCTGATAACTTAACTTAGTTTGTGGCTTGCTTTCATCTTGGATATCCATGCATAAAATCATGAAATGAAAAAGAGGGAATTATGATCTTACAATCGTATATGTTCCGTATAGCTGACGATCCATGCTGGTCTCCGGACTTAGGCCGATTCACAATCTTGTGGAAGGTTCGCAAACTGGATGGCCAATAGATGAACTCATTGATATATAAGGCGAACTGAATCGGAGCTAATCCACGCTCATACCATCATAGGTGCCGGTGAACACAAGTTCTACTGCACTCAGATCTTTGTCTACCCTAGTTAAATGTGAACTTGGTGTTGAAAATCTGCTCATCCACCCCCAGTATCGCTTGGTGAATTCAAGATGATCAATTGAGTCGTATGTGGAGAGACCAATAGACAAATGAAACGGTATTACTTTTAAATTTTTCACAGTGCTGCCTACCATTTTCAATACTCATGAGTGATGTAATGGCGGCCGGCCAGTGCCAGGTAACCGCCTGGGATATAGTCACTTTGCGGGAGTGGAATTGCACTCCAGCGATCATCTTACCTTACAAAGATATGACTTCATCACTTATTCTCATGTGCAACCGTATGTATCCTTACTCTGGAGTCAGGAGCTGTGCTGGTCCATGTGTATCTTTACACTACAATTGCTTATAAGAAATCGGATACGTTTCACATGCAGAATTCACAATAAAGTTTTTTTTCCAATGTGTCACTACGCATACAAAGACATACAAAGACCTCAAAAAACAAGCAATTATACATTCAATTTCTTTCAAGAAGTCATCTAGAACTCAATTCTATGTCGCTGACCTTTGTAAGTGTGAGAATACTCTGTAGATATCGAGGGTAGGCTACCAGCCATTGTGATTGATGACCGGAACCCAGCGGTTCTACGGATGTGGAAATCAGAAACAAAGCGGAAATCACTCCCGGTCACGATACCAAAGATCACAAACTCAACTGCGATGATCATGATAGTCGAAGAGAGAATTAATGTATTTTACCAGATAGCCGGCCAATACACATTAGCCAGTCAGCCGCCGCCAGGGATTCTCGGCCGGTAGGCCTGCATATTTACACCACCCATGGCCGCAATTTTTCAGCTATCCCATCTGCAACGCAACCATGGGAAGAATGAAACCCAACCCCGACCGTAAGAATGATATCCTTCATGCTAGACAAGATTATCTGGCCAGAATTGAGCCATCTATCCGTGCTGCTGCTGCAACATACAGTCTTCAATATACAACCTTATATGACCGCCTCTGGGAGGCCCAGTCAAGAACCGAGGCTCATAGATAGCAACAGCTAATTACAGAGCAGGAGGAAAAGTCGATCGTTCAATTCTGCACCACTTTGGATGATCTTGGCCATCCAATTACCATACACATTTTAAAGGGCTATGCAGGTTCTCTGCTACCTATTCAAAAACGGCAGGAAATGGGTGAATACTGGGCTGCTCGCTTTCTCAAACAAAATCCCATTCTTGCAGTGAAGTTTTGTCAACGTCTCAATTATCCAAGAGCCAATGCCAATGACCCTGCCATTTTGAAAGACTATTTCCGCAAAGTAACTTCTATATATTTATCTATAACTTTTGATTGGCTAACATGTTTATTAGCTTGGAAAACTCATGAGAGAACTTAAAATACGTCCAGAAAACATTTACAATATGGATGAGAAGGGATTTCTTCTTTGACAAGCCTTGTAAGTTAAAGTGATTTGCTGTCGGGGACACAAAAATTCTCAGTATAGCCAGGATGGAAATCGTAAAATGGTTACGGTTATTGATATCATTTCTGCAGCAGAAAAGGTGTTGCCACCCATGTATATTTACAAGGGTTCTGTACATTGCATGGGCTGGCATGCTGCTGTACAACTCAAAGATACCGCAACTTTTGCTTGGTCACCCAAGGGCTGGACTGATAGAAAGCTTGGACTAGAGTGGATACATAAAAACTTCAATAAATATAGTAATATAATGTATGTACAACTACAGTACTGGCATACTTTTTCCAGTACAAGCGAAATGTTAATCAATCCAACAGTGCTAATGGAAACCTTCGAATTCTTATTCTTGATGGACATGACTCCCATCTCACTTGGAAATTTTTCGACTATTGTCTTAGCAATGGTATTGACCCTATCTGTCCAACATCTCACTCAACACACATTCTTCAACCAATAGATGTTGGCCTCTTTGGTCCCTTGCAGCGTGCATATAGTACAGAGTTGGATCGTTGGATAAGAAGAGGTGGTAATGCAATCACAAAAGATCAATTCCATGAGTTAGTATCCAAGTCCGGTTCCACTGCATTTATTAATACAACTGCTAATACTGTTTTTATCAATACAGGTTAGTAACACGTGCCAGGGAGAAGATCTATACCCCCAAAAACGTACAAAGTTCCTTTGAAGCTACTGGCATATGGCCATTGATTCCCCGAAACGTTTTCGAGCGGCAATCACAAAATATCACTCGGCCTGGTGGACCGCCAGATGCCCCAATTGGGCTTACTCCCCGGCATGGTAGATCAACCAACCATATACATTGAGCAGCTCTGTTTATGTGTCAAGGAGACTCACCCTCCTCTGCTTGCTTGAGGAATCTGATAGGTCTTCCAGGTAGGGCAGCAGAGTGTGCATTTGCAGATACGGATTTGGAAGTAGAAATTATCAGAGATCTTCGCTCTCAGGCCAATGATATACCTGCAATTGCTGTCCAGGACCGCCGCCATCTCACTAAGGCCAGGGTAATTACCCAGGAGGATGTGGTTTGCCTTAGAGGGGAGAAAATGGGAATAGAGAAAGAAAGGGCTGCCAAAGCAAAAAAGCGCCAAGAGGCTGTTGCATCCAAGGTAGCAGCCCCCAGCTCTTCCAAATGTGCAGGAAAGAAGGGAAAGACTGCAGGAAAGGTGTCTGTAATTGGGTAAGGTGATGGAGAGAATAAGAAAGAACATATATGGATATCTGGAAGCGAAAATAAGGAGGAAGAAGCAGAATTTGGGGACCCCCTTGTACAAATACAAATAGATGATAACTTAGATGTAGATGGCACTGCAGAAGGTGGAGAGAGCAGTATGGGAGTTGTCCATCCTCCTGTAGTCACTTGGTCAGGAAGGGTGGTAAAGACAGGTCATTTGGATCAATAAATTGCACCTTCCATGAGCAGTCGGTTTCAGTGTCATGATCGGTCACTTGGTAAAATATGTTACAATTGGCATTCCGGAGATACTAGCGGGTCTACACAAGTTATTAGCAATGCTGAAGACTACTTATCAGTCATCACCATTTCACAAGATTACAGATTGAACTCTACTAGTCGCAGTAGTGATAAGTTCCATTAAGTTTACTATCCAATTGACCTTGTCGACAGTTGCAGAGACCATCCCAAGATGATTGAGATGTTAATCGTTCCTTGAAACGCATTACCGGCAAGAATGATCCTATTCCCGAGATAACATTCACAAGATCATTCAACGAGAAAAATTGTATATGAACGATAGATCAATCAGTCGGAACACGATTGAAGTCCACGGGGCCGTATCAAAGACGCGCCAATTCATTGTTGGACACGAAGTCACTCACGATAAACACGTTCCATTAAAGCATATATAACGATGACCTCTTACTGAACACAGTCGAAGCTCTGAAACACAGTGACGAAGCATCAGTATTCCCTGAGCACGGAAGTGCATGGGAACGATGAAACAAGCATGGAAGTATATCTAAGGACAATGATTCTACAGCGAATGTTTACACGAGCACGGAAGTGCATTGACAGCGAATGATGACACAAGCACAGACGTGTATCAACAGAAAATCCATATACCGTGAATGATGGCACATGCGATTGGAAGATTGAAATTACAGCTCTTCTGGACATTAGTTTATGCGTGGTGGATCACTAGTTCATCGAGAATTCATGTCAATGCAACATCCGCACATGACGGAACTCCAAGACGAAAGCAATATCAAAAACCGAGGAAAGTCGAAAAATCATGACGCCATCCAAGGCCATGGTCGATACCCAAAAACCAGCTGGAAGCTTCCAGACCTTGCCAAACTTCACTTTTCGAAACTTACAAGCACTGAAACTTAATATATGTACCTAAATTGAGTCATTAACGGTAGCGGACTATTTCGAGTTGATTCAGAAGTCTATCAGTCTCCGGACACAAGTCACCGGCTAAGATGGCCATCCTTGAAATTCGTCCGACAAAAGCAATTATGCACAAACGGAAGAATGAAACTAGTCGAAAGTCAATCGGATATAAAGTCCAAGGAAAGCCTTCATCACTGCGTCGATTCATGGCAATCAAGCTCAATGGCAAAAGCCAAGTCGACACAAGCCTCTATTGCACGGAATCTACAGGCAAAGTGCACTGGCGGAGGATGACTACACATGATTATTTGACCTCCACTTTTACCCACATGTAGGGCTTACAGTGCAAAGATGGCCGAATGCTACGGGATTCACTTTTACAGATAATCGAATCTTGAGATAACTGAACATCAGATCGAAACTGCCGAAGGCAATTATGATCGTGATTACCATTCTACGAACCTGGAAGGTAGTTCAAGGGTGATACTCAACTTTACTCTATGGACGATTGGAAGTACGAAACTCCACACAGGCTGCCAATAAACACTACAACCGGATGCGACTCCCATTACAGCTGATGTTGGAATTCGGGATCAACAAGGCGAAATGCAACCCACATACCAGCACTTACCAACTGCGGCGTGACAAGCATCTTTATGTTTCCAAGTCCTCTTGACAAATTCAGCCTGGCACACGTAGCAGCAGGCATCAGCATCCTTGGGTTTGATGACTGTGAGATGGAGTCTGCGAGGAAGCCGAGTTGGGATGATGACCATTCAGTTCCTAGAACATCTTGCACCGGTTGACAAGCCAACAACTTATCAGAGGTTGACGAACCAATGGTAAATTCCGATCGGCACCAATTGAGTGTGTATGAGTGGAAGTGGGAAGTCCTGGTAGGTGGATTTTGGCCACCAGGGGTGCCATGGGGATCCTAGGTTCCTCCTCCGGCTATATGTTTAATCTCTACGGACACCAAATTGCAGTGCTCTAGGAGAAGATGATAATATACACTTGAACCACATCTCACGGTGCAATGGGCCCTCCTCCGAATATACAAATCCTGAAGTTTGTGCATATGTATGGCATTGGTCCACAGAGCGGATGATGCACTAGGTTGCTGGCAGCTACGGTAGAGCGGGACCTCACATGATGGCACCCCTCATAGGCTCAATGGGCAAGCAAGGAGTAGCGGCGGTAGTTGCGCCAAAAGAGTGTACCAACAATGGGTCCTTGAATGACTGCTACCGGCTCGCAGTGTAAAGAAGGGAGTACGCCTGCCGCGGTGCCTCGGTTCCTTTGTGGTCGGCCTTAGGACCCGTGACTCCTGGTTTCCGCCACATCTACCGCTACAACTTTTCCATTTTCATAGTTAACACATGTCAAGCAAGTACGGTGCCTTACTAATTGATATGAGCCGGTACGAACATCCAAGATGGCGTAGAGTCACACATGGGACATGAAATGTACTCCAAGTTGATTCACTCAATGAGAAACGACTGCTAGGCGGATGGCAACCTTGACACAACTACCACGTATGCAGGTCAGAGAAGTCTTTATGACATTACAAAGTTATGGCAGGGCCACGAATTACAGATATCACAAGTGCAAAGTGCAATCGCACAGACTCCCAAGAACGATAATAAGTGTCTCTTTGTCTATACGGCCACCGATTCAAGGTTTTGTTTGAACCTCTACTCTCTTCTTTTGAAATTCACACTTTAGATAACATGCAACAAGAGTGGCAATCACTAGTATCAAGCGACGATGGCAATCAAAAGTGCCAGAATCAATGACAATTGACAAGTGAATCAATATAACAATCGATACCACAGAGGCAGACTTGAAACTCAGAGTTGACTATCGATGGACACCTTCATGAATTTAGGAAAAATGGCTGCTAGGCGGATGGCACTGATCGAGCCATGGGAAAGCCGTGGAATTCAGAATTCACAAGTGCAAAGTGCAATCGCACACACTGCCGAGAGACATGATAAGAGTTTTATTGCCCATATGGTGGCATATGGTCACATTTGAAATTCTACCCTTTTCTTTAAGAAGCACCTACCTTAAAAGAGATGCTGCAAGATTTGCAATCAAATGCAGAATTACCAGTTTTGAGCTACTATGGCAGTTGATACAGTTGGAATCAATGAAAATCGATAAGAAAATCAATATTAAACTTGACACCGTACACACCGGCATACTCACAAGTTGTGAACGGAGCATCGACTTTAAAAAAAAACATAGGGGAATAACTGTTCTGGAAACCGAGAATCCACCGCTACGGCAAATGAAATCCACACTGGAAGTGCTGGAACAACACATCATCGCACCTGCCATAATGCAGACGCCAAGGGCACCAGGCAGTCAATGAGATCAAGTGCAAGTGTACTTGCAAGTTGAAGAAGTCACTGGTTACGATGCTGGTCTTCATCACCGAACCAGAAGAACCACCAAACAGTTCAGATTCACAATCCCCTGCAACCAACGATGACAATGGGATCAACTGCATCCAGTACTAGCGACGAGAAAGCCAGATACATCAGCAATCGAGATGTCAAGCTATGTGGAATGCGAATTGGCTGGATTTGTTAATGGGCGTATGAAGGCTACCACCATAGGGTTTAGAGCTGAGAGCGCAACCACATCAAATCACATGGTAACTAGGACATTGTACGAAATGCTTACTAATTATATATATCAACGAATACTACCCGTTCACAGCGGTTCAATTGGCTTCCCCCGCCGATCCCAGTCGAAGCGGTTCTTCGATCCATCATGAAGGAAGAACCTTTTGAAAACCAATACCGGCCAAAGTTCGCGTCACAGTTGGCAATGACTTCTGCTGATATGAGCACCCTTCGAAGCCACAATGCTAAACCGTTTTTGGGATCAGGTCCATGAGCATGTCCTTATGAATAGAACGTGCAAATCCACAACTTTAGTGGGTCTACAAATTCGGAAGTTGAAAGCATGAGAACCGGAGAATGGATGCCTTGATGCACATAGAACACAAGCATACTTGACTACTTTATGAGTATTACCTTATGGCATACTTATAAGTTAGATACTGCAACTCAAATGAGTATGTACGAATGCATGTCAGTATATGATGACTGCAATCGAAGGCTGGATGAAGCCGAAACAAATCTACCACCATTGAATCAGCAGTTGAAAGGCAAGCAAAAGTCAAACATGAAGAAAATCCGGATATCCGATATACAAGTCGACTGGAGTCAACTGATGCGACATTCAATCAGTGTGGAGCACGGAGGATATTACCGATGACGTCTGCTATGGGCTTGGAAGTTCAGATTCGGAGAAAGTGGTAGTCCACATGGATATTTGGACCTATGGACTTGAAGATTTACTCGAAGGTTTACTTGATGGTGTACTAGGATCTGAGCTGCACCTGATGCTGAAGCATACTTGTTTGCAGTGCGACCGAAGCCTCGGAAGCATGGCCTGTTATTCAACAGCTATAATCAAGATGAGTATACCCATTGAAGTCAATTGACGGCTGCAGAGACTATTCCGAGAAGAATCAGAGGCCAATCAGCCCAAGAAATGTGTCACTGGCCATGGTGGCCACCCTGGAAACATTGAACCGTGTTAAACGAAGAAATCACATACGAACGATCAATAGCAGAAGTCAATGATGGAATAAGCGGCACCGAGCCGGCACTGCCTGGAGCAATGGCTTGGATCCTGAGGACTGTAGGTGAACTTGGATTCGGAGATTTGGAGGATTTTGGACCAATTGGCAGTTTCTATTCTGTCTCTTCTATTCTCATTGGATCTCGGCCTGGTAACAATGGCATCGGCATGGGTCTTTACCACCTGACACTGGAGGTGGAGTTTCCGCGTGCACCGAATCCCCCGAAAGGTTATCCTCGAGCGGAACGAATCGGTAGTGGGATTTATCAGGCCGTACACAGGTGTACGAGTCTGGACCTTTACTTCATTCTGTTTCTACTTAGGTATAGATATGGCAGCCCAGGTGGTCTGCAGCTAGAGAAGGGGATGATGTAATGGCGGCCGGCCAGCGCCGGGTAACCGCCCGGGATATATTCACTTCACGGGAGTGCAATTGCACTGTAGCAATCATTTTACCTTACAATGATATGACTTCATAAGTTATTCTCGGGTCAAACCGTATCTATCCTTACTCTGGAGTACGGAGCCATACCGGCACATATCTATCCTTACAAGTGACAAGATCTGGGAATGGGAGCATATTAGGAGCAACATTCGCCAGAGACATGTGTTAGGTTCGCTAAAAATGGCCAATTCATGAACTTTTCTGCGGTTTGCAAAGGGGACAAAAGGTTTGTAAACAGGGCAATATTAGCACAAACTGGCAGGTTCATCAATCATACGGAACATATATGTCACCATTCTCCATATATATACTTCTATGCTCATATAATCTTGATCCGAAGATGCACTTCTGTACTCATGTAATCTTTCCCCGAATATACACATCCATGCTTGTGTAACCTTGCCTTGCAAATGCACTTCAGTGCATGTGTGATCGTTCCCTGTATATGTACTTCGGTGTTCGTGCAATCCTGTTCTGTTGATGCTCTTCCATACATATGCAATACTGATATGTTTGAGACCTTCGGCTCCATTTGGAGGAGAGAAATCGTCAAATGAGCTTTATTGGAACATGTTTAATATTGGTGACAATGAATTGTCATGTCTGCGATATGGCTTCTTGGCCTGCCATATTCTTCTGACCAATCAATTGAATGTTCATATACTATTTTTCTCATTGAACACTCTGGTAAACAATACCTCAGGGGTATGGCCATCATGGCTGGTAATGTATATTATGGAAACATTTGATATCCGAATCTGTGTAGAATTGTCTCTGTAACTGTCAACCAGGTCAATTGGATGGTAAACTTATTAGTACTAATTGCATCTGCGCAACTAGTGTGTATCCACCAGCGCCTCTGAGATGCCAATCATGATCATCTCATCTACTGTCGGAATCAATGCAATTATAATTGCGATCTTCAGCATGGTCATCAGTATTGATTTCTACCTTGTTTTTGATTTCTGAACAGCTGTATTCCGGTGATCAATTTCACTGGCCAGTAGCCACCACTGATGCCGGCAGGGTTTTCTTGCTCTCACAAAGGTTAGCGACATAGAAGTTAGTTGTAGATCACTTCCCTAAAGAAATTGAGTGTATAATTGCTTGTTTTTTGAGATCTCTGTATGTTTTTGTATGTATAGTAACATGTTGGAAAAAAGGTGTTGATCGCAAATTCTGTAAGTGCAACGTATTCAATTTCTGAAGAGTAATCCTAGTGTAAGGAAGGGTGTGAACCAGTTTGGATCCGTATTGTAGAGTATGAATATATACGGTTGTACACTCCAATAAGTGATGAAGTCATATCAGTGCAAGGTAAGTTAGATGATTGCTGGAGTGCAATTGCACTCCCACAAACTGTCTATATACTGGGTGGTTACCCCTCCTCAGACCTCAGCCATCAATCAGCCTCCACCATTACACTTGAGTATATCTGGTCATTCTGCCTTGACATCTGAACCGACCAAGAACATGGTATAATCTATCTTATTCAGGATGGGAGTTCAACTCTAGGGCTACACGAAGGAAGAGGTGTAGAAATCTCAGGGTACCGGCCAGAGCAAAGGTTTCTGTCAATAAGAAACTATGCTAGGAATGTGGCTCGACAGCAGCAATCAGTTGCACCCACTCAGCCTGGAGCGGTACTGTCAAGGGTTCAAGGCTCGGAGTTCTAGGGGTTATAAAAAACCAAAATGAAACGTAGGTGTTGTGGGGTGAGCAGTGATCGCGGGAACTGTGTAACAGGCAAGAGACTCGAATGCCGGAATCACAGAAGTGAACAAAGGTTGTTGCCGAAGCTATTGATTGTTTTGTAGACTAGAGAACGAGTGAGGAACAAACCTATCCTCCGCGAATCCAGCATCCTTATATACAGTTGACGCGACCGTCGTCACCTTTGGTCACTCGTTCCGAAATACATCCTAACTCCACCCAACTATGTACGCAACCCTTTCAGCCCGCAGCCTATGCCATAACTATCACGCCATATTTACAATGCAACCAACAAAACCTGATTCCAACCAACAAAACCTGATTCAAACAAACAAAACCTGATTCCAACCAACGAAACCTGATTCCCCTCGTATTCCTATATACCAATCATCGATCCATATTCCTCCCTCAATCCTCACTCGACACAACCGTGACAGTAGCTCCCCCTTCCACAGGCCGAGTTCCTACGAGGCTATTGATCCGGGTTTGCCAGGTTGTTCTTTGTGGAACATATCGATTGCCTGAAGTCCGTCCACATTGACTGCCGGTTCCAGCTTTGTTCATCATAGCCCTTCCACTTGACTAAATACTGAAGTTGTCGTCGAAACATCCTCCAGTCGTCAATGCGTTCCACTTCGTATTCTTCTTCTCCGTCCACAATAACTGCAGGTGGTGCGGATTCGATTTGCCCTGGTAAGGGGTCTTCCGATACTTTGATTAAGCGGGAGATTGGTTGTACTGGATGGATGTGAAGATCCTTGGGTAACTGTAACCGATAGGCCCATGAACTGATGGCCTCCGTAATCTTATAAGTTCCAAGGCGTTTCCAGTCAAGTTTCTTGCTGGGTCGTTGTGTTGTAATGTTCCTGGCGTCCATCCAGACTCGATCCCCAACCTTCATCTGCACTCCCTCCCGTTGATGCTTGTCCGCTTGTTCCGCTTGGATATCTTGTGCTCGAGTCATTTCAGCCTTCATCTGTTGGAAGATATCGTTCATCATCTGGGAGAGGGTGTTTGCGTTTACTTCCCTGATATCGTTTCCCTTCTGAACGGGATGTTGACTAAAGGTTATTCTTGGGTGAAACCCGTAATTGCCAAAGAACGGTGAGCATCCTGTTGTTTCCGAGGCGTGATTGTTCGACGCAAATTCTGCCATTGGTAGCCACTGTGTCCAGTCGTTCTGTTGATAATTGACGAAGGCCCTGAGGTACTGTTCCATAATGGCGTTCATTCGTTCTGTTTGTCCATCTGTCTGCGGATGAAACGCAGTTGACAGCCTTCATTCGATTCCGAGTTTTTCACAAACGTGTCTCCAGAACTCTGACGCGAATTGGGCTCCTCTGTCCGATACTATGGTGTCTGGTAAGCCATGTGACTTGAACACCTCTCGTATGAACATCTCGCCCAGCTTCTTGCCGTCTGTATCGTCCCGACATGGTACTAAATGTTTCATTTTTGACAACCTATCAACTACTACCCATACAGCGTTGTACCCCTCGCTCTCCGGTAGTCCCACCACGAAATCCATACTCAGATCCTTCCATGGTTGTTGCGGTATTTCCAGTGGTTTGAGCCATCCGTGGATTTTCTGGTGGTTGCTTTGCTGCGTTGACATATATGGCAGTTTCGTACGTACCTGTCTACGTCCTACCTCATACCTGGCCATTGATGATTTCTTTTGAGGAGTTCGAAGGTTTTTGCTCTTCCTGGATGTCCTGCTGCCGGTATATCGTGATGATCCTTTATCAGTTGAAGTTTCTTCGAAGTTTCTTCGCTGATGATTTCCATGGCGTTGGCCCACAGTCCTTCGCTACTGTCATACGGGCAGTCCTTGCACACCCTTTGAATCCAATTCCACAACTCTTCTGAACTAACTTCATCTGCTTCTCGACTGACTGCTTCCGCAAACACTACCACCAATCCCTTCTGTATTCTTTGGTCAAGATTTTCCGTCTTCAGCACAATTTGTTGGGTTTTTTCTGCCCCCCCTTCGGAGGAATGTCTCCTGGCATTCTGGTGAGTGCATCGGGCTTCTGACCTGTTTTCCTGGACGGAATATAATCTTGAACTTGAATCTTGACAGGAATTCGGACCATCTTGTTTGCCTTCTATTGAGTAGCTTTGACGTCATGAA
>WHVE01001326.1:0-17826 GCA_015178995.1 Trichophaea hybrida
CACCTGTACTTGCAGGGAGCCTTCGACGGTTGTCAGTGTCGGGCAGATGGGTTTCATCTGTATCATCGTCAGTACAGTCATGATTACCACTTCCATGGCCTTCACATGTTCGACTGGTTCCTGCGTGGTCATGGAGAAGTCCATCTCCACCCGTTTCAATGTCCTGTGCTTGGAGAAGTTCATCTCTACTGTCGATTTCCTCGATATATTCCGTCTCCTCTGGTAGCTCAAAGATGTCTATTTCGTCTCCGTGTAAGCATGAAGCGTGGGCATTCCTCTCCTCGTTGGAAATGACATCCGATTGTGATCTTACTACTTAGAATGCCGGGTCCCATATCCCCCAAAGTGTAGTCGAATCGTGCACGTAACCGACCATCATACATGGCTTGGATCTTGGGCTGAATTTTCCACGGTGTTGCGGTTCAGGGATAAGTCGACTGGTATAGCAGCCGAATTGTTGGAGATGGTGAAGAGGGGCTTTGTATGATATCTTATTGCCGTCATTGTTGTGAGTAGGCTGACAAATGCATGCAGCATCTCATATGGAGTTGAGTATGGTGCTTGATAGCCGTCGCGATCGTCTCTTTTTATTAGGCCTTCGTTTTGAGTTCGCTGGTGGAGGTAGACTGCGGTATTGACTGCTTCACCCCAAAAAACGAGTGGCACCTGGGAGTCAATCATCATAGATGGTGCTTTCTCGGTGATGGTCTGGATCATACGTTCGGCAACCCCATTCTTATGGTGAGCATAGGGAGGGCATGGTTCATATGTTGTACCACAAGCGGCGAGCACCAGCCGGAAGGTCTTGTTATCGTATTCTCCGCGGCCATTATCGCATCGGAACCGTTTAACTTCATAGCCCATGGAGTCAACTCGGGCCTGGAACGATTGGTAGGCTGAGGTGCATGTTTCCGATTTCTTATTTGGGAGGACCCAAACAGAGGTGTAGCGTGAATAATCGTCGATGAATAAGATATAGTAGCGGTGGCCAGCGGAGGTGGGCGTGGAGAATGGTCCATACACATCTGAATGTACGAGTTCGAATGGCTTCGTAGTGCACTTTGTCTTGACTTTGATGATCTTCTGCTTGTGCTTGGCTTGGATGCATGATGTGCACATTGAGTCGTCTTTCGTATATCCATCATAAGAGATCGTAGGGCAGTTGGATGAATGTGGGCTAGGCGCCGATGCCACAGTCGTGATTCTGAGATTGTGAGAGGCTTCTCAGTGGGCTTTGGGAGTACGGTGGTATGTTCGCCTGGTGGTGCTCTTTCCCTCTTCCTCTTCCTCCTTCTTGATGTGGACTTGGTAGGCACACTTGCTACTGCCGAAGTGAGTGCAGTTGCGGAAGATATAATGTAGAGATCATTGATCCGATGGCCGGTGATGGTGATTAATGGAGATGATATGGAGCACTTACCGCGTCCAAATGTGGATGTGTATCCGGCTGTGTCCAATTGATTGATGGAGAGAAAAGAGAGCCGGAACGTGGGGGTGTAGAGAGCATTGACTTCGTACTCCTGTGAAACATTAACGAGCCCATGGTGGCTTACTGTAACTTTGTTATAATCTCCAAGCTCAATGACTATTGGCTGACGAAGTTTCTTTATTGAGTTGAATCTGGTGCGGTTATTGCACATATGATGGGATGCTCCGGAATCGATGACCCATGCAGCTGGAGTGGAGGATGCGGTGAGTGCAGTTGCATTGTCGGCTAGTCAGAGCAGGTCGCGATCTCCGGCGGTGGCAAGCGATGCGGTTGCTTTGCCTTTATTGACTTTGCTGGGTTGATCCCGGGCACGTTTGAAGTGGATGCAGTCGGACTTGAAGTGTCCTGGGAGACCGCAGTAGTAGCAAGTATGCTCGTGGTTCCTGGAGGTGTTTGTATCGCCATTGTTTGTGTCGTTTTCAGTGCGCTTTCTCCTTCCGCACGCTTCGGTGGTATGATTGTCCATTTTGCAGTGTGTGCATTTGTTCTTCTGACGTCCGTTTCCTCGTCCGCCACGGCCACGGCCACGATTTCCGCCAGGGAAATATAGAGCTGCTCCGGTGGATGCATCTCCAATTTCTTTGGCTAGGCTCACTCATTCAGCGTATTCTCGTATCACATCCATACACTGCTGGGCCGAAGGGGCGCGGATCCGCTGTTCGAGGATTTGGATGGTCGTTCCATATAATTCAGTTAGGGTGGTGAAAATATGTGTTTTCATTGCGTCATCGGTGATTTGTTCGGTGGTGCCGATCAGCTTCTTGCAGAGGGCGATAAGTTTGGTAAAGTACTGGGTGACAGTGTCGTCTGGCGATGGTCGAGAGGCAGTGAACTTCCGCAGGACTTGGGTTCGGCTGGGTGTCGTTGTGGCATTGTCGAGTCGTTCCCTGAGTGCTTCCCACATCTCCACGGGATCGTCGATATTGTCGATGAGTTGAAGAGGTTCATCGCGGCATCCGAGGTGTATCAGTGCTATCGCTTTATTGCCTTGGTCATGCCAGCTTTCTTTCAGAAGGCGTAGGGCGACACCGTTACGGACAGAGAGGGGTTCGACACTGGTGACGATATCGTAGGCTTTCGTGGCGATAAGGACTCGGCGAACCTTTTGATTCCAGACCGGGTAGTTATTCTCAGCTAACATAGGCACTTCGCCGTGTTCGGTCTTGAATGTTTCGTTTGGCATATTGTAAGTTTAGGAAGGTGGCTTTATGGAGAGTGATGGATGGTGATGGTGTTGCGGCTTTGAGCAGGGATGGTTGTGAGTGGGTTAGGGTTCTTTTGGGTTTTATAAGATTGTAAGGTAAAGATAGTAGCGGGCGCCGGGCTCATAACCTGTTCAAATAGTGATGCTAGAGAAGCTTAATTGTATATTATCCAAGAGGGCCATAAGGCCATATATGTATGAGAGTACAAGTACGGCTGAATGCCATCAGCCAGTATCAGGGTTGACAGTCATCTCTGGATATACGAGACATCACCATCTCCGCTCTGCTCCGTCTCCGTCTCCGTCTCCATCTCCGCTCCGTCATCTCTGGCCATACAAGACACCATCTCCGGCCATACGAGGCTCATCTCCGGCTGAGACCTGTATATGCAATAACTAGTGTTACTGTATGGGGAGAACCGTGTGTATAGACTAAGGTACAGAGAGTGAAGTGAAGGAGAGAAGGAGAGAAACAAAGAAAGACTCAGAGGTATATGCAGGGGAGTGGTGTGCCCTATGCCCTACTGGATGCTCCATGTAACACTTCCCCCTCTTGCTGCGCTCCATAAAACTCAACACTGACGAAGTCAAGCAGCAAGAACATCAGAACTAAGAATACCAAATAAGAATGCCACGGACGAAGGACCCATATGGCCGGCTGATAGCCGTGGTGCCGGGAACTCCCCAGAAACCTGAACCATCCCCGAAAACACAGAAAAGAGACAAAGATAAAACTGCACAACACAACTAACACTTCCCCCTGACTAAAGTATCACGAACAAAATGACGGACTAAACAATAGCTCCAACTAGGAAACTTAATGACGGACAAATGACAATTGACAAACGGACAAACAGATCCCGCGATACCGCAGACAGATCAGCCCCGTGATACCACAGACGAGCCAGCCCCGTGATACCACAGGCGGGCTTAACAGACAGACGGACAGACGGACGCTCTCATCCCCATGATACCACAGGCGGGACGGTAACACACAAACACACTGTTTAGAAAAGACCTCCCGAACCATCTTCAATTCCGGCTGCTGCGAGCTCTGTGGCATTTGCAATTGCGACTGATGCTTGGGCTACTCTTGCACTATATTGTCGATTCTGCTTCTTATGAGGGTGTAGGTCCCAGCAATCGTTCTGTCGATGACCATCTCGGTTGCAGTAGTTGCATGTAAGGCGAGGTTGATCAGATTGCCATGGTCTTTTCCGATCGCGGTTGGAGTAGAGAGCCGATCCAGTATTGGAATCTCCGATTTCGGTAGGTATTCGACCAGATGCTCGTCGGCGGTCTTCGTCTCGCAGTTGACTAACCAATTGTTCCACATCGATTTCGGAGTCTGCGAGTGAGTTGACATTCTGATGAAATCATTGGGTAGTGGTGACAATAAAGCTTTCGTAGCTATTATCTAGACCGTTGAAAAGTACTGATGCTTCGATTTCATTACTGACTGCGGCACCAGAGCTGCGAAGCTCTTGTATGTGCAAGCGGAATGCATCAAGGTAGAGTTCCATCGCATTTCCTTCATCACGTTTTCGATAGTCAGCAAGCTGAAGGGTAAAGAGCGTTTGCCAAAGATAGAATCGAGATGAGAATCCTTTCCTTTCATAGGTAGTCTTCAGCTTCTCCCAGAGCTCAACCGGATTGCGAATATCGATGACAACGCGTTCGGCACGTTCATCAAGGTAGAGGAAAATTGTAGCGGTCGCTCGTTCGGCATTTTCATCCCATTCGAGAGCAGCGGCATCGATTTCTGGACTGGTGGTGTTGTTGCGAGTACGGCTGCTGGAACTACTGGCTGTGGGTGTTGGACGTAATTGGCGTTGACAAACGATCGACCATAGACGTTCTCTAATAAGCAACATCTCCATCTTCGTTTTCCACGTTGCGTAGTTGGTACCGTTGAGTTTCGGAACAAGCTGATTGTAGGTGGAGGACGAGGACGAAGGGTTCGACATCGTGAGATTTTCGGGCGTGTGTAACAATAGAATCGGATGGCTTTATAAAGAGAAAAATAGAGAGGCGACCACCGGGCTCATAACCTGTTACTGTATGGGGAGAACCGTGTGTATAGACTAAGGTACAGAGTGTGAAGTGAAGGAGAGAAGGAGAGAAACAAAGAAAGACTCAGAGGTATATGCAGTGGAGTGGTGTGCCCTATGCCCTACTGGATGCTCCATGTAACAACTAGTTGATTTGTAATGTATGTTCACGATGGTTCTTCAACCGAGGTTCAGGATTTTCATGGTTTTCCTTGAGTATATAAAGCATAGATTTCTCCCGTAGTTAGTTCTTTAGACAATCACTTTTGTACAATAGTTAATCAACCCCTCTGTGTACTCGATTGCTCTCAACAGGTTTTTCCATCAGGTGCAGTGGCGGAAGAGATGTTCCCGCGTCTGTACTGCTCCGCCTCCGCTTCCGCCTCCGCACCACCTGCACTTGTCGTCCTCTCGGTGGCCGAATTGTTTCAGGTAAGTTCCAATCGGTGCATGCCCGCACTTTAGTCGATAGAACCTGGCAGCCAATGACTTCACGCTCGTCATCGGGATGGGTCTCTTCCTTCCCGCCTTGCCCTTGAGTCTGTAGCCGAAGTGCTTGCTACACTTGTCGGCCTCCCACTGTGTTTTTGCAGCCGATCTTTGCTTTGGTGGATTGGAGATGGTTTCGAATTCGGAAGCGGTTCGGATCAGATGTTTCTTATCGGGCTTGGCAATTCCGATCGGAGAATAAATATCTCCCAAACTGCATCGCACCTACAAAATAAAAATTTAAAACTTCCATCTCACCACCGCCGCTCTCTTTTTACCAACACCATCCGCTACCTCAACAATCATGATAACTCCCAAACTCGTCGTCTTCGACTTTGTTCGACCGCATACATCAATTGTCCACTACATGTCCCGAACTTTTACACATCTCTCCCCTCCAGGAACTTCTTGCCATTCTCATCCATCCCTCGAAGCAATTCGTGCTATCATAGCTATGGGCTCCGGTCTGTCGGGAACTTTCGAAGCACTTCATGCCAGCCCCATCCCGTACATGGATCACTGGAGCACCCCATACCGTTGATTCTATGTTTCGGAAGGTCTCGCGCTTGTCGCAACGTCCCGTACGCTGAGGTATGCCACTTCTATCATATCTAGATATCAGGTACTGATAGTAAAAACTAGGAGCTTCTCAAGCGCTTAAAGGCTAAAGGAATACCCCTAGCCATTGTAAGCAACAAGGGAATTGGCGCTTTAGAAGCGGTTCTTAAGTATGTCAAAATGGAGGGCATGGTTGATTTGCTTTTGGGAAATATGATGGGTGTCAAGAAGAAGCCAGACCCCATGAGCTTCAACCACATTATTGCGCTGAAGTTCTCTCAGGCAGAAGGATTGGAAAATAGGAAATTGAATCCTAAAGACCTACTAGTTTGTTCATCGGGTATGCTCCGTACCAATAGCTACTACAATAAGTACAAAAAAAAACAAAAAGAATAAAACAAGTCAATGAAAAAGGCATAAAACGCCATCATGAATCTGAAAATCACTAAAGATTTACACAAATAGAGACCACAAATTCCTTCTTTCGCCTCTGCGCCAATCCTCATATGTGATGCTCTCCAACATAATTCTACACAGTTCTACCTCGATACTCTTTTCAAAATAATCCATTGCAACCATTCGATAAGCCTCTTTGTGCGCCTTGTGCTTGATGGTGTTCCTAACTTCGAAGTATGCCCAGCTGCGGCTTGCCACTAAATATTCTAGTTTTTGGATTGCCGTCAGAGAATGCAGCGGATCCCTGTCATCTGGACCTCCTCGTGCGAAAACCCGCTGCTCAATTCCGGAGGCGGTGAGTTCGTACGGTTTATTTTGCGCAAGAACTGCAAGCTGGGTTGGACTGATGGGAGTGTCCATACCATCTACCCCTCCTACCGTTCCGCCCCTCCACCTAGGATGTGTGAGATTGACCAGCATGTTCGTTCGAAAGCGCAGAAGGCGTGTTGAGGAAGTTGTTTGTGGGGCCAGCACTGAGATTCGAACCCATAGCATTGCAGCATAGTGATACAGCTTCTTATACAATCATCAGCATGATACCATTACACTACAGGGGCCAGCCCCTCCGATGGAGGATATGGCGTTAGGCGGAACCCGCTTTGTTGGATTTTCCACTTTGAGTCCCCCTCGTGTGACGAAGTGATGTACGGCGTAGTTTATGGCTCGGAGAGCAACAGTATCATGCTCGAGAAAGAATGAGATGGTCTTAGCTTTGGCGGGATTTTCGTTGATTAGAGGAAGAAATTGGTTTCGGGCATCCGCTCGATTTGCCAGATAAGCGACTCCGTATTTTTGAACCGAGATCAAGCTTTCCATAGCTGTGGGTTTTCATCTAAAGACTGCCGTAGTTGCACATTTTGGATCTCGTCTTGTCAATGAAGCTTAAGGTTATACAATATGTGTCGGCAACCTTCAAGAGCCTCGTTTAGTAGATGCTCCTTGATTAGCCTTATAATGTCTTGGATACGTGTCGAATCGAAAAATGGATGGCCCGGGTCACCGCCGCACAGCCAATCGGTTTCGGGTCGGTAGTCATGAGAGAGATCTGCAAATAGAGAGAGAGAGTCTAATGCTGCATCTTGTAGTCCATCAAGATGAGAGGTTTGAGGTTTCTGGGAAGGAGATCCCGTGAGGAGGGTTAAAACTAATTTGAGAAAGGGGAACATTGTGGTCAGGATTTTGTTGCGCATTCCTCTTGTCTGGATGGCGTAATTTATAGAAAGAGCTTGAATATCTCTTACTTACAAACACCCCCATATTCAAAGTGCAAATACACATCACTAGATCGGGCTTAATCGTCCGAACGACGTCTCAAAATTACACTACTTTTGTTCTGACAAGGTCAGATTATTCTTCAAGGTTGTCGATCAGTATGAGTGTAGGAAGGTTTACTTGCAGCAAATACTAGTGCATACTTTATTTCTTCGTGAAAAATTCTGTTCAATAAGTAAACTCTGCATATGCGGACTGGATTTCGGTAATGAACTGTTGTTGCTTCGGTCACCGGTGGTCACTCGGCTATACCAGTTTATGAGGTGTTACATATGTACAAGGGTCTGATATAGCTGGCTGTAACCGGGGCTGATGCCTCCTGTATATATCTCGAGTCTCTCTCCTTCTCACTCTCTTCACTCTGTGCCTTAGTCTATACACACGGTTCTCCCCATACAGTAACATGAGGTGTTGCCATAATGAGGGGAGAACCGTGTGTGTAGATTAAGATACTAAGTGTAAAGAGAGAAGAAGAAAAAGACTCGAACTATATACAAGAGAGTGGTGTGTAGTCAGCTCCATCATCGGTTACATCATCGGCTACATCATCGGTCAGATCTATTTATGTAACATGAGGTGTTACTTTATGGTGGAGAGAAAGATGACTTCGATTAGAGAGAAGAAGAGGATCGGAGAAGAATCCATGTGTGGGTCCGAACTTAGAAGCTTCGACCCGCTCAAGAAGCAGTCACTACGGTATGGCTGCCCACATCTACAAATGTCTATTTACAGCAACATGAGGGGATATTTTGAACCGTGTTTGCTCACGATTGTAACTAAACCATCTAACAGGACGAACCGTGATTGTTGGTTATCGTTCGAACCTTTAAGTCCGGTAAATCGACAGTGCAGATAACTACTGTCCTGGTAAGATCTTTGCAGCTTGCGAAAGTCCTGTAGCAGTCATCTTGATACTGCCACTGATACAGGCATACCTAACCTTGTCAGTTGATATACGTAACACAGCTGGATAGCAGACGGATCACGGAAAGTACATGGTAGTGGCTATAGTCGTAGCGGTTATTGTCGTGACGCTGATGGCGGTTGAACTCCAGACCACGGTACCGAAGTACGGCAGCACCAACCAATTGAGTTTATCTCCGCATCCGAGTGAGATTCAACCACTAGCTACTCGGGTGAATTCCCTGATCTCGCTGCGAGGTTTTGCAGCTTCAATCTAAGGTCAAGTTGGACTCTTAGAACCTTGTTTGGGATTATCGGGGGCCCGGGGTAATCACCTGTAAGTGCATGCGGAGATTGCAGTGGTGTTCAGAAGACCTGGACGGGGTAATCTAGGATATTCTATGATGCTCGAGTTTGAAAAGCTAGTGGCAAACAACGATTAAATCAGATGAACGTCAGACGGCTTTGCGTAAGGCCGCGAGTTTACAGCTGGACATACAGAGTTCAACATCACCCAATATATACAATAAAATCGAAAGTCTCCTTTCAATAACCTATTTGAACTTAGTTTGTAGTCTGTCAAACGGCTATATTTCGCCGTGTGGCTACACCACTCCGTATCCAGGCCATCTGACAGCACAAACTACATATTTTGTGATGCCATATGTACAGAGCTAGCGGTTACTGCCGTCCTGTCAGCTCCCGCACATCGAAGTGGCAAAGATTGAGTTGCATCTGCGGTTAACCGGCCTGTTTGACTGCCAAAAGCAGTATTGTAACAGCAGATGTCTTAAATCCGTGCATGCAGGGGATACCTGGCTCATTACCTGGCCCACATCAGCATCAGGGCTAGTTTCAAGGCCTACCACTGTTTCACCGGCTGCCTTTCATGGGACGCATTATTTAGTTTTTAATTAAAAATATTTTATATTGAAAATCAGTAAGGCGATGCTTGGGGCTGCTACGCTGGAACGTTCATGCGGCCGAAACTCATTTTTTTGTCCTACACCCTTGGGATTCCCTGCGGGGGTTAGAGGGGTGGGTTTATTAAGTAAACTTTTATATTTATTTTTGCAGTCTTTCATTCGGTTCTATATTAGATGAATGTCTCAAAACTTGAGTTATTTATAGTAAGCAATACTATATTTTGACTGCCCGCGATTGTGAGTTTCACGAATTCGGTGTGTCCTAGCGCTCTTTAATTGATCTTCTAGAATGGGCAGTTGTTCCATACAACTACCGATGGGATGTTTAGTCAGGTGAATATACCTATCGGCACTTAAGTCGATATGGTGGTACAATGCGCCGGATCCAACAGCCGTGATCCGAAAGGCGAGTGATTTCTGATGCGTACGCAGAACTTAGTAGTGGGACCCGCCAAATCCAGTATCAACCATTGCAAAAGCAAGAGAGTAGAGAAAACAACCATAGGTTTCCTGACTTGGGTTTTCTTCCACCGGATAGCAGCCTCTTGACGATGACAAGCACTTTCGGAAGAACACTCCGTCTGACTGCTGATGTCCAGATCCTGCCGAGAGTAGTCCAGTACTGCCGCTCAACCGCGGTCCGCCACCTCAGCGAAAGCTTGTTTACTTATCCCCCGCACCCCCCAACCCTCAGATTCGAGAAGTTTGTTGTAGTACTGCATTCGGTAGTCTTGCCGTCGATCAGGGTGGATACTAGCCACCACACATCTCGTCTGACGTTTGACAGTTGACTACATTAATGAAATTCCCAAGTCTGACGCTATCTTACCGCAACGGGTTTACCAAATCTAAGTGTGTGGGATTTACGATGTTTGTGCTAGCAATATGTGACCCATTACTACTACCATGATAGTTCGTGATCTACGAGGGGATTGGGGGTCTGTCATACTCTAAATAGAGTGAATAGAGTATGATTAAAACAAAAAAAAAAGTTCGTGATTTACTGATACATGATTCATGTTTCAGCATGTGCTGATACCAAAGGCTCAACCAACATGGCCATCTCCATTCCCCCCGGTTCGGATAATTCTCCTAAAGCTTTACCCTGCTGATCACAGAACTGCGCCATCTGAACATCTTGAGATCCCAGCCCCGGCGGTGAATGTGTCGTCCACCTAATAAACACCCGGTTATAAACCTGGAATATGTCTACATGTCAATCAATCCTCCTAGGCCCTCACATTCTAGGAGTGTATGACTGACATTTGACCATTCGGGATGATGTCTCTCTTTACCACTCTTGCTTGCCACAATATTCATGAAATCCTGTCCGAACTTAGATCATAGCCTGAGGAGGTTGATGAGGAATATTTACCCATGTTTTCTTGAACGTTTTGAAGTGAAATTCCCGCTCAAGACCTTTTCGGGTACTGGTAAGGTGCCATTTCCCACCGCCTTCAACAAGAAGTGCAGCGGCTAGGCTTGCTGTTTGTGATAGGTCTGACTCTTCAGAAAAAATGATTGCTGTGGTGGAAGTTTGCATCTTTGCTGGTTGTGTTAGCGGAAGAAAGTTTTAAAAACTATCAAGAGTTTATATCTCCCTGCAGCTATTCTAGGGCTGACTCTAGCTCTGGAGCGACGCCAGCATGGCGAAACGCCAAAGTGTCAAAGTTTCTGGATCAATGTATGTAGTTATAAGCTTACACTGTGTGTGAATATAATATACGTATGGATTTGTACTCCACTTGCCGTACCATCATGCATAGTATTTGGTCACAACCGAAGCTGGGATAAATTGTGAGGCATACCAGTACTGGGGCTGTATGACTTTCAGGGTCACATCCGAGTCAATTAAATCTGCATGAGTTCAGTCTCACAAATTAAGAGTCTGTCTGAGCTCTGTAGCTAGGCCTTGAATACGTAAGCAGCACACATCCCTGTTCCGCCCCATTCGCGGATGGGGTGATTGCGCGAATGGGGCGGAATATCCCTGCAATCTCTGTACTGCAATGCAGACATTAAGCAAGCATTATCATGTTGTTGTTTATTCATACTGTATTTACACTAGCTAGAGTATGACAGGACCCTTATCACCCCCGCCTCCAGGCGAGCCGGTTAGATGGCGGAGCTCCCACCTACTACCCTTCATCCCCGCTAACAAAAGAAATGTAAATGACTAACCACTCCTAACAAAAAATCCCACAACAAAAGAAAAGCAAAAGATAGACACCACCTCCATGCAAGCATTATCATTGACCTTTCACCCATTATATCTCATATCCAAACACAAATTTAGCCAAGAAGCGCTTTACCGATCGCGATTTCTTTTTTTGCTCCTAGCTTATGGATGATACTTTTCACTCTTTCCGAGTGCATCGTAAATCTCACCAGTGAAAACTAATCAAGATTTCAAGTTATAAGGGGAAGTCTCACACCAACCTCTTTGGCAGTGTTCTCCAGTCAAACCTCATGGTTTTTGAAACTTTTCACTATACAGAACCATGATCACTCCAACGGACCCTGCTGCAATTCCCGATCTTGTTCGCCAAATTTCGACGTCGGCAAAGCCACTTATTGACACCGGTAACTTTGCCTCAGAAGAAGACCGGCGGAACTTAATATTCGCTGCCGAGAAACTTTTAGCTGCTGCAAAATCTCCGGGGGAGAACATCTTCTCCATAGCTACACAGGCAGGTTGACACACTTGTCTTTCCAGTCCGAATAGTTACCCTAACAGTGTATAATGTTGCATAGATTGCTCAGAATGCAGCTCTCCGATGTGCGATTGGCCTGGGGGCATTTGATATCATCCCCGCCAATGGAGCAAGTATAACATCCTCCGAACTATTCACCCTCGCTGGAGCGGATCGAGAGCTTGTTGGTATGTTATGTTCTTAGCCAAATCTCAACCTCTTCACAACTCTAACCTTTCAAATTACAGTGCGTATTATGCGCGGCTGCACCAGCACAGGAATCTTTCACGAACTCGGCGAAGAAACATATTCCCACAACGCTCTCTCCTCAACTCTCATTGACCCCAGCAACCGAGCCTTAATAACCCTGATGTACGACTTCAACGGACGTAGTGTTATGGCACTCCCCGAGTTCCTCGCCAAAAATGAATGGAAAAAACCCGGGACATACGAAGATGGGTCGTTTCAGCTTGCGGCGCGGACATCCCTCGGATTCTGGGAATATCTTGACGAAAATGAAAAACGGAGGAAAGTCTTCGACATGGGGATGCGCGCGGGAATAGTGGGGCAGCTGTTGGGAGAAGGGAAGTTATCTGATCCGTTCCCGTTTGGAGAGGAACTTGGGAAGGATCCGCTGAAGGAAGATCAGGTATTACTTGTTGATATAGGCGGAGGACGTGGACAGGCGTTAGAAGCGATCGGGATGGATTATCCACAACTAAAGGGAAGATTTGTATTACAGGATTTGGAACCAGTTATTGCAGATGCTGTTGCGGGAGGGCTACAGAGAGATATTGAACCTATGGTTGCGTCTTTTTTCGAGCCGCAGAAGATTAAGGGTAAAGGCCGATGCCGGGCGTCAGAATGATCTAGACTGACTTTCACCATTAGGTGCTCGCGCGTATCATATTCGCCGTGTCTTGCATGATTGGGGGGATGAAAAATCGCAGGAAATTCTTGTCAATACAGCTGCTGGGATGACAGAGGACTCGCGGCTGTTGATTACCGATATGGTTGTGCCCAATACTAACGCCCCAAGGCAGTTGGCTTGGGAGGATTTGAATATGATGACAATTGGGGGAGCTGAGCGCACTGAGAGACAATGGCAGAGGTTGTTGGAGTCTGCAGGATTGAAGATTACAAAAATTTGGAGAAACGGGGATGCGGAGCATGCGGTGATTGATGCGAAGCTGGCCTGAAAAGGAGTTCGTTAATTACCCTTGTTTTTTTAGTTTTTTTTCTAAAAAAACGGGGCTTGGCATGAGTTGAGTGCTAGAATTTCTGAACATTCCAAAAATTGTAGTCACACATTAATCTAGAGCTATGCTGATAAGCAGATCGAATTTGATTCATATAATATTATTAGAAACGGTCAAGTCACGACTGATCAGATAGCGTAACATGGGGTATGAACAACCAAACTTTCGGGAATGCAGACTCAACCAACATCCATGTTTTCCCTTCATGCAGATATCCAATAATCCCTACGCGGAGGAGTTCTTGCATCAATCAAGCTTGGCGTCTCCACTTTTGACAACCCACATTGAAGATCGAATCCACTAAGTTCCCGACACTCCATTGCTTACCCATTGCGCTCCAACAGATTTGTGTTCCTTTCGAATGAATTTTTGATTAAAATCTTCATGCGCAGGCGGGATGCATATCACTAGCTAGAAGTACATGTATCACTTTCAAGCTTATGAGCTCTCATAATGCCAATTTAACCAGGAGTTCATATGGTTAAACGATGCATTGACAGCGAGGTAATATCGATGCGTGAACCCACGTGTTCCGATGACATAGCGATCTACTGCCGGATCTAGTCAGTCCATCCATCCATATCCTACTCTACTCTATGTACTTAATCTGTAAATCAATGGGATATGATCATTCTAAACCTTCTTTTTGTTTACCGCCCACCGTCATACTTCTGCCACCTCATCTTCCCCGTTCCTACCTCTGCACGGTCTGAAACTTATGTTGCCTCGCCGCAGTGGTACACGCCAACACCGCCACGGCACACGCAAACATAAGCCACCACCCATTCCTCATACTCCTTGCGTACACATCCACAACCCTCTTCCTCATATCCCCATCAAACATTTCCTTGACCTTCGTCACATCCTCTAAAACCACCCCAACCTCCCTCTCCGCCAACCCTAACCCCTCCAATGCAGCCCGCAAAGTATTCATATACGCCGCCGCAAAAAACGCAATCCCAAAGTTATCCCCAACTGTCTGCACAAATATCACCAACCCCGTTACTATCCCTACCATCTCCCCCGATACCGCTACCTGCGCCGTAAGCAACAATCCCGACATCGCAGCGCCTTGTCCCATCCCCAGAACGATTAACGAAACCACTGCCTCTGCACGGGTTGTTTCCGAGTTCCATCGCGTGATTAATCCACTAACCAGCACTTGTAGGGCGGCGCCAATAACTGCATTAACAAGACTTACGCCATATCGTCCTGTTACAAACGCGGCAATGGGATTTCCGATTCCTAGACCTAACATCATAGGTAACAACCCGACGCCAGACATGACGGCGGAGTCTCCAAATACGAGTTGGAAGAATTGAGGCACGTAGTACATCATCCCCAGTAAGTTCGCGCCATAAAAGAATTCAGCTGCGCAGATCGCGACAACAGTGCGGTTTTTGAAGAACGAAGGGGATATAATTGGGTCTGTGACGATGTGTTGTGTGATGACGAAAGAGGCGAGAAGGAGGACTGCGCCGGTGAGACTGCCAATCACCCGAGAATCTCCCCACGGATAGTTGTTTCCGCCCCAGGAGATGCCGAGTAAAAGACATACTGTCGCGCCAGAGAGAAGGAGGGTGCCCAAGTAGTCGAAGTAGAGGAATTTTTGCTTTAGTTTGGATTTTGGTGGGGCAGGGAGGCGGAGGTGGAGAATGGTTATGAGTAGGCTCACGGGGGAGATGCAGAGGTTGATATAGAAACACCACCGCCAGGTTACGTATCTAGTGTTGTTAGTATATATCGGTGGGCCATGGGGCTCTTAAATGGAATGGATGGCATACTGAGAAAATGCGCCGCCGAGAAGAGGGCCGACGACATCAGCTATGGCCCATACTAGTCCGGCGAAAGAGAGATATTTGCCAACATCTTGCAGCGGAACAAGGTCCGTGATAATGACCTATATTCCTGTTTGTCAATATTCTACCCTGCTTTAGTGTGCTCATTAGTGGCTTACATTGACCAAGCCATAAATCCCGCCTCCCCCAATCCCTTGAACAACTCGGGACCATATGAGCATATTCATGCTACTCGCACCGCCGCACAACCCGCTACCAACAATGAAGATAACCGTTCCAATGATGAACATGTTTCGATTCCCAAACATGACTCCAAGCTTCGCATAGATCGGCAAGACCAAAGCGAAGGAAACAAAGAAACCGGTTCCAATCCATGACGAGTTTCGGTAGTCGAGGAATTCGGAGGTGATTGTAGGAACAGCTGTCGCTACGATGTTGAAGTCTAGGGCGGCAAGAAACATTCCCACATTTAGCCTGATACTGTTAGTGAATGTACTCTCTCTATCTTTCTGTATTGGGAATCTCTACGAACCCGAATAACACAGTCCAGAATTGACGCTTTGTTGTCGAAACCTTCGCGCCGGGTAAATAACCGAGCCCAGGTAAAGTCAACATTTGCATTCCATTTTCGGCGTCGCTGATCTTGGATTCGGCTACTGGGGAGGGTCCGTGATTTTCCGTGTTGTGTAGCGTTTTTTGTGGGATGGTGTCAGGCTTTTCTGTAGGTGAAGACATGATGGTGTTGCAGTGTAGAGGGGTTAGTAACGATGTTAATGTGTTGTCTGTGTGTAGATGTCGTCACTGGCAGCGTCTATGTGGGCTTCCCGTTTGGGACTAATGGAGATCTCCTAATATAATATCTACTGCCAAGGTTTTCGTTTGAAATACAGAAATCGAATAGAAAGGAGGCGCTTTTGATTTGACTTGATATATTCTCTTCAGTCAAGGATCTCTCGCTTCAGAATCCCAAAGCAGAATACAAATCAATCTTCGTATCAGATCTGCGGAGCCGGAGCGCATTCAGTACACACGTCAATTATAATATCAATTTCAAATCTACCGAGAAAGATCGACAACGAACAGTTTCCCAGATTGCTTACTATTGTCCCACCGAACCGGGGAAAATCATGAATACGGTAAACGGATCGAAGGTAGCACATGCTCGAGTTCGGAATGCAAATTACTAATACTTTCAGGTTCCCAGCATTTCGTAGGGAATATTATAGGAAATCTAGATAATTCACGAACAGGTTAACACAACCGGACATTGGACATAATGATAACCGAGCCAGTCTCAAGCAAAGGGTTAGGGATGTTTTAAAGCGCTTGAGCTCAGAGATTACTATTACTGGTTTCACAGGATGACTGAGTACATTTCGTTTCAACTGCCTAATCTGATCTTGGGTTCGGAGCTTACATGCATAAACATTAAAATGTGTTCACTGAGCACATTACATTGCCCGCCTGCAACTTCCAAAACCTCCGAATAAATCTTCCATAACCTCTTCATCCATCGCCTCCAATCTCCAACATCCCCAATCCACAGCATCATGTCTTCCACACCATGCTCAGCCCCAGTATCCCTCCTCCTCCTCACCAACCCCGCAATTCAATCCCTCATCCCCTCCTTCCTCGCCCCCACCTTCCCCTCCACCTCCATGCACCTCGCAATCCAAACAATCGCCACCGAACTCCTCACCTTCGCGCAATCCCACAACCCACCCTCCCCCACGCCACACTCATTCCCATCTTCCGCGGGCGCCCACAATGTACCTTACCGCGCAGACCCTCTTCCCGTCCGCACCGTGCGTGCTCGTGCGCTGCTCCAAATTCAAAGGCACTGACAACGTCATGGTAGACTGACTTGGGCGACGACCATGCAGCAAATCCATCGAAGATGGAGGTATTTTACTCCTGAGCACGGTTATTGCGTCGGGGGATACGTTGGTCAGGATATGTGATGAGATTTTTGAAGCGAATTGCGGTGTACCGAAGGTGGTCACGGTGTGGTCGTGTTAAGTGTCCCGGTTGGGAGTGTAGAAGGTCGCGAAACATCCGGTGGTTAGTAGAATGTGAAATTGATTATTTCATCATGGGATGCGTACGAGTCCTGCAGTACACACAATGCCCGAAAATTAGTTCTCTTGTACCCAACTTCTGCTCGGCTAGACCTAACTCATATATCTTCAAACTCTCTACACTCCGCAACCCCCAAAGCGTTACAACCGCGTTCGCTTAATATATTACCCTTCGTGTCCCCTGTGACTTCTACTTATAACGTTCGCCCGTCACATGCATCCTGCAAGGCAACCATCCGGGCATTGCAAAATCTCTATTTGATCGGGGAAGTCGACCGCTGCCATCTCCCTATCAGGGAAAGATATCCCTGTGGTGGTAGTCCTGCATCTAGGAAGGCAAATTTTTGTTCCGCTTGGTGACAGATGACAGGCGGAGATAGGGGAGGGGCTTGTTTAGGATATCCGTAGCGCTGGTAGTCGAACACGTCATGTTAGGTTCATTAACGATCACTCGGTGTTAGATGAGATACTTATGTTACTGTAAGGACTAGAATGAGGTCGCAGATTCTAGGAGTTTTTAGAAGTCTCCAAGAAGAGTCGCTGAATAGACTCATGCACAATTAGTCACTAGCAACCTGCTGTGCCAGCCTCGACACAGCATCTCAGTGAAGCCTCCAGGCTCTCTCTTGTATATAAAGACATAGATTCT
>WHVE01001327.1:0-17801 GCA_015178995.1 Trichophaea hybrida
GGGGAATTGTGAGATTCATAACTTCATCTCCATCGTAGGGTTGATAAGTGGGAACTTGAGTAGGAATGGACCCGTAGTCGGTAGAACGCTTGCGAGGCCTGGAGGCGTTAAGATTCCCAGGAGAAGCCATGTTTTTGGCGCTTCTAAAGACTATTCTAGCAGAATAGCTGAACTCCGAAGCCTAAGAGTTCTGAAGATAATCGATTTGATTGGATGAAAAGTGGCTTGGCGAAACCAAGCGGAGGTGTAGAGTATATGTGGACGACAGTGGTCTAGCACTTCTGGTGCGGAATTCGTTTGCAGTAGAGTTTTCTTGGTTTCCAGATCTATCATTCCGCTCTTTTTTGAGGTCGGTGCTCTGACGACGACTAAATGCAGCTGGTACATGCGGTGTCGATTCTCATCGATTGCCATCGGTTTTCTTATCGATGTGACGTTTGCGATTGTCATCGTGGCTTTGTGCTTCTGTATCTGCGTTCAATTGCGAATTATGCAGCATCACTCATACAGTAAGTGTATCTTAAAGAATAGGGTAAATTGAAACGTAACCTGGTATCGCCATATCTGCAAGAAGAGTTATTATCCTTGCCAAGTGTGTGCTCGATTGCACTCTGCCCTCGAGGAATCTGTGCTCTGGGGCTCTTCCGTAGCTCACCCGTGGCTTTGATAAGTGCCATAAGCCTAGTAGCTGTTTCTCATCAATTCATGATTGTATGCATGTTGAAAGTTCAGTAGTAAACTCGGAGTTTCAAGTTGTTATTCCTCTTTGCAGAGTATCGGTTGTTCGCATGCCAGGGCGCTCATCCTCCGCTGTTTGAGATCGGTGTTCGGTCAACGAGTGGTGATTATGCCAGTATATGGTATCGAGTCTAATGTCAATTTTCTTATCGATTCTCGTTGTTTCTGGCACTCTCAGTTGCGATCGTCGCGTGGTACTAGCAATTGCAATTCTCGTTGCATGTTATTTAAATTAAGAGTTTCTTAAGAAGAAGGTAGAATTCAAACAAAACCTTGTTTTCCATTCACCCATCCTTCTCCGAGTGTGTGCGATTGGGTTGCACTCTACACTCGTACATTCTGCATATCGTAGTCCTGCCATAACTCTGTAAGTTCATAATCGGTACGCTGACATACATGCCTGGTGGTTGTGTCAAGGTTGCTTCCATGTTTGCAAGAGTATCGGCGATGACGACCGTTGTATAACCATTGGCTAGGTTCATCTCGATATATAGGCCTTTAAAGTGTTCAACTCAACCTCTGCCAGGTTATAGATCTCGCCTGGTCAATTGGACGTTGTGGTGGGAGTGTCTCCACCTAGGCCTTGCTAAAGACCTCCAAATGTTCGCTATTTGCGGGGATGTGACCTCCTTCGTCGGTCTGTAGGCACCAATTCAAGTGCCCGCATCTCTCCATCTGTACATGTTTACTGTGCGTTCCAAATAAGGACTGAAGTGGAAGACGGTAGGGATTCCCAGAAGTTGAGACATCCGCCGGCCCCTCACAATGGAATAAGACCGTGGCGTCCAATCCTCCCTTCGTGGCTCGGCGGCCGGTAGCAGTCATTCAAGCACAGTCACTGTATAACTCTTCTGCCGCAACTACCGCTGCTGCTCCTGCTCACGTGACCAGCTCATTTGGCTTCTCCCACTCTTTGTGGTGCCTTCCATGCATGGTCACAGCGACCCTTGGGCAATTGTCCAGCTTGTGTGGCAAAAGCCTCGACAACCTTATTGCTAGCAAGTAGGTTACCGTATGCAGTGGCTCCAAGCTTTTGTGTGCTGAGGCTTATTCTCTTCACCGCCCTGCTGCTGCGGACACTTCGTTTCCTGTGGAGGTTCCGACGTCACAATTGTGGCCGCCGGTAGCACCCCCGCATGGGGTTCGGAGGGCCAAAAGTAAAAGTCAATCTCCATGTTTCTTGCCTAGGCAAGCCCGGAAGTAGTTCATATAGTTCATCAACCGAAGGCTATCACGTCACTGAACGGAGAAACATACTCGGCGAATCGCGTGGATATCTCACCCGATTGGGATTTTGACAACTTACATGACCATCAGGAAAATGCAATTTCCTCAATGGCCTGGCACCCACCTTCCGGGATCATCCTTGGGCCTCAGGAGGCTCCCAAACCCTCCCGAATCATTTTACTATGCTCCGACGTGCTCCATGCAGCTGCCGGTGCACCTGTGAACTTTCCACAATTGCACAGAAACATCTCACAGCATTGCTACCACTTCGTGGGAGGTCCACAAACTCACTCCTTCATCAGCAACATGTGAAATGCACCTGGAGCGTTGGTGCAATCTCCGGGAGCCCCCGGGAGAAATGGTATAGTTTTGGACCCTCTTGAAGCTCTAGCTAAGTTGTTTGGAAATTTTGACCATTTTGTTCCTATTTCACAAGGTTTCGGCACACCTGACATCTTAGTTTCAGCGCTCCGAAAACTACTGCAAGGATGCTCGACGCATCTGAGATCGTGAGATCGTCATCACTCCTGAGATCACTGGTGCGCCGGAGATGCTCAGCCCTCGGTGCTCCGTAATTCACGTTTGTACAGGCCTTGAATGAGGGGAGAATCTTGATTCTATTGATATCTACAATATATACATGGTTGGATGAAAACAAGGGAGATGAGAGACGACATTCAAGCGGGCTTAGAGAGAGATGACAGGATGACTCTCGAGAATAGATCTCAAGCGAGGTTGGGGATATATATCTGCTGCGATCTGAGAGAGATGGATTTCAAGCGGGCTTGGAGAGAGATTGAGGCTTCCGAACACGATTAATTGTGTGAAAGACGGTCCCTGAACCTGGTTGCTGAAAGCGAGGACAGAACAGAAAGCGAGTAATTGGTGCGAAATCTGGCTTGGAATATGTTAACCTACGATCGGGAAGCCAAGTAGAGGACTTAACTAGGGCACAGAGAAGAGGCTGCATGTACGGTTCTCGGCAGCAAGGGAGAGTCAGTAGCTGCAGACGGTGAGGGCCAGGAGAGCGAGAGCTAGACCGAGTGCGAGAGATGGCGGGCAAGTGATGGCGGACAAGCCGGCTTGGAGAGCGATGACGAATTGTCGCACAGGCATGGAGATGGACGAGATTGATCTCAAGTGGGCTCGGAGGGAGATTAATGAGAGAGATTGATGCTGCCAAGCAGGAGAAACTGTGAGAGAGATGGTCACTGAAGCGGGTTGTTGAATGCGAGGCATGACAGAACGCGAGTAATTGGTACGAGATCTGGCTAGTAATATGTCAACACACGATCGCGAACCCCAGCGGAGGACTTCTCTGTACGGTGTTCGGCAGCAAAGGAGAGTTGGTAGCTGCAGCCGGCTGCAGAGGGCGAGGGCCAGGAGGGCGAGGGCCAGGAGGGCGAGGGCCAGACGGAGTGCGAGTGTAATTGGTGCAAGACCTGTGGCTTGAGAGATGTTATCCCACGATCGCAAAGCCGAGTGGACGACTTAACATTGATAAGAGAGGAGTCGGTCTCTGAAACCGGCTGCACAGACGAGTACAACACGGTGTACGAGAATGATTGATCGAGCGAGGACAGATGACAGCTGGCTCATGATGTGCACCGACTGTTGACTGGCGATGCGCTGGGGAGGAGATTATCTCTGGTAATGCTGGATGTGACTAGAAGGAAAGAGAGAGAATTTGGATGAGGACTTGAGAGCTGCAGACACCAGTGACGAACGAAAGCTGTGCGCTTGGATTCGTGCGCGAAAAACTAGGTCCCGATTCAGTATGTTGCACCGGTCAACTCGTATAATCTGCTTGGCATGCCGTATCTCCTAACGCAAACTCGCAGGTCGAATCCAAATCAGATGTGCAATTTCGGCCAACCAAGCCTTATATGGCTTATCCCATTGACAATCAAACAAATTAGACGAGAATACGAATGCAACTTACCGAATCAAGTCCTAGTTTCTCACTTACAAATCCGAACTCAGATGGCTTTCGTCCATCTCTGTCTCTCTGCAGCTCTCAAACTCACATCCATCTTGTCTCTCTTTCCTTCTCGTCCTCTCTCCCAAACTCGTTTCATTCATGTTTTCTAGAGTTAAGTTCCCACCCCTGAGCATCTCCAGTCATCAGGTGGTTAACATCATGAGCCAGCTGTCATTTGTCCACACTCGATCGATCACTCTCGTACACCGTGGTACTCATCTCTGCAGCCGGCTTCAGAGACCGAATCCTCTCTTATCCATGTTAAGTCCTCCACTCGGCTTTGTGATCGTGGGATAACATCTCTCAAGCCACAGGTCTTGCACCAATTACAATCGCACTCCGTCTGGGCCTCGCACTCCTGGCCTCGTTCTCTACGTGCGGCTGCAGCTACAGACTCTCTCCCTCCCTTCCTCGCACCGTATGCGCAGTCGAGCACCGTGCGTGCAGCCTCTCCTCTCTGCCCAAGTCAAGTCCTCCACTTGGCTTCGTGATCGTTCGTTAACATCTTCCAAGCCAGATCTCGTACCAATTACTCACTTTCTGTGTTGCCCTCACTTTTAGCAACCGCTTCAGAGACCGTCTCTCTCACAATTACTCGTGCTCGGCAGCCTTAATCCCGTGGTATATCCATTAGGTCCATCTCTCTCCAATCCTACCGGTGATCCGTGTCAATCTCTCCAAGCTCGCTGCAGATCCATCTCGTCATCTCTCTCGAAGCCCGCTGGAGATTCGTCATCTCTCTCCAAGCCTGCTGGAGATCCGTCATCTCTCTCCAAGCCCGCTGGAAATCCATCTCGTCATCTCTTTCCAATCCCACTGAAGATATATATCGTCATCTCTCTCCAAGCCCGCTGGAGATCCGTCATCTCTCTCCAAGCCTGTCTTATGTCCCCCTTCGTATTAGTCCAAGTGTGTTTATAGTGTAGATAGTTGGATATCAATAGAAACTACAATTTCAAGCACCTATGTTCCCATTGTAGTCCTACACCAGCACGTTGGTGGTTGCGCTCGAGCACAAACAAGTTTTTCATGAACTCCAGAATCATATACCAGTGCTCCCGGAGGCTCCCAAACCTTACACCGGTGCTCCTGGAGGCTACAGAACCATGCACTGGCGCACCCGGTGGTTCCAGAACCATGCACTGGCGCATCCGGAGGTTCCAGAACCTTAAACCGGTGCTCCCGGACGCTCCATAATCTTGCACCGGTGCGCCCGAAAGCTCGAGAACCTTGCACCGGTGCTCCCGGAGGGTCCCGGAGGCTTCCGGATGCTCTGCAGAGTGTGTCATTCAAAATCAACCTCCGCAACCTCTGGAAGGTCCCGGAGCTTGCGGGACCGGACAATTGACTTTGCTGATGACGTTTATTCTCCTAGATATAAAAGGTTAACCATTTGCCCAATCCTGATCAGGGATATAAAGGAGAATATGCGTTCATTCCCACTAGGGGATGGGACAACATAAATGTGCATCCATTCCCGCTTGGAGACCCGATGACTGGAGGTGAGAATTCGTTCGCGTTTCACAGAATCGAATAATGGAGTATTGGCTTGATCATCGCCGCACGTCGCCGGTAGAATGATGTTGTTGGTGCGTTTCGGAGCTTCCGCTCAGTTTGGAGGAATGTAATTGCTAAGTATGCATGTTTATGCAATGGTGGATCGTGCAATGGTAGCTCTGGTTCGTAACAACTAGTCTTGGTCGTCGACCTTGCGTTCGGCTCGGTAGGCAAAATGGATGTGTTCAGGAATATAGTTCAATAGTCATTGATCATTCATCCGTATGCGAATGCTTTCAGTGAATATATGACTTCTCCATGGTGTGACCATCAGGTCGGTTATGCAACTCTCAGCACCGATTCACCTGCAAAGTTATTTTGGAATCGTCAATACTACCATCAATAAACTGAATTGGATGTATTTAACAAATCTTAGTGATTCTAAGTCGAATGTTGAGATGTGTTGAGATCACGGTCGGTAATGCGACTCTCAGGATCCAATGACCTCCAAATCGGAATTAACTCTGCTTACATCAATCAATTCCAATAGATGGAATACTTCTCTCGAATCACCCGAGTGACAATCGTCTGTGGTTTCTGAGAAGTGAGTAGTGTCACGTTGCGAAAGCTTTAACATAGAACCAATGAATCGACACATATATGGAATCGAAGATTATGTGTGACTCTATGCCATCAATGACTTTCCGACTCGTTTCGATCATTCGTCTGAATGCAATTGATCTGGATGATTGAGTTTCAATGCCTCTTCAGCGGTGCCATCATGGCCAGTAATGTGACCTCCTGATTCGTCACGGGATAGTCTCTGCTGCAGGCAATTGACTCAATTAAAGAGTATACATATTCTGTGCTGTCCCTCAACAGTAGCGATGATACTCGGAATAGGTGTGTAAAATAATGTGTTGCGACGTGTTGCGATCGCGGTCGGTGGTGCGACGCTTCGAATCGATTGACCTCCAAATCACCTCGGAATGGTCTCTGTAGTAGTCAATTGAATCCATATGGGATTGCTTATGGAGGTTCGATGCTTGTAGGTCTAGAGAAGTGAGCTGTAGCGATGCGTTCGAATTCATCATTTTGAGTAGCCTACTTCGACGGCAACACTGCACAAGGGGCCAATTGACTTCAGAATCGCCTCTGCGACAGTCAACTGACATGATTGACAGGTATACTTATCCTGATTCATTGATCGAGCGATGATACTCATTGTAGGTTGAGAATAGTAACGTTTTTCGAATTCTCGGGGGTGTCTGTGATTGCAGGTGATGCGTCTCTCGTGATCAATTGACTTCCGAAAATGCTCGGAATCGCTCCATTGGCTTTCGGTTCATCTCGATCGTCCATTCGTATGCCATTGCTCTCGGTACGTGTATTGCATGAACGTTTCAGTGGTATGGCCATCATCACCGATGAAGCATCTTTCGTGACTGATTGACCTCCGAATCGTCTCGGAATCGTCTCTACTTTTGTCAATCAGGTCAATCAGATAGTAACTCAGCTTGAATCGACAATCTCGCGATGATTATAGGTATAGATCTAACACGTTGAAAATGATATAACCAGGAATTCTGTGTGCAAAAGGTATTCGATTTCTTAAATGCGATTATAGTGTAAGGGCATGTACGCCAGAGTATGGCTCCGTACTCGAGAATAAGAGTAGGTACGGTTGCACATGCGAATAGGTGATAAAGTAGAGTAGTCATTAAATATAGTAGTAAGATAATCGCTGGAGTGCAATTGGCGCTCCCACGCAGTGACTATATCCTGTGCACTTACCCGGCCATCGGCCAACGGCGGTTACACAGAAGCCCAACATCTGGACCAAATCCAATGTGATCACAAATGACCGTCAATATCTCGGTCACATTCGGCTCTATTGATTAATCAGTGATACCGGTAATCCAAAAGATTGCCTGCCATCCAGGACAATATGTCAACCAAGAATTCGTTTGTGAGTCTACCCAAAGAGCAGCAATGCTCGTCATTCTGCTGTAGTCGCATTCGGTGGTATTTCATTTGAATTATCTTAGGATATCTGTTGTAACTCCAACCTGATGAAGCGTGATAGGAAATCATAAGATATTCAAGAGACTTGTAATGGCTGGACAGTATGTGAATGAATTGGCCCTGATTGGAAACAGGGGTGTTACGCAAAACATATACACTCCGAGGGTATGGTTGACAATGGTGCCAGTGTGTAAGATAACAGCAATCTCGTTAGAAGAGGTAGGTTGATTGTAAAGAGCTGAAGCATAAGGGACTCCCGGTGGTTGATCTTGTAGCATATGAAACTTCTCAACATACGTATTAGATTGGCAGAGGTGCAACTCGATACATCAAACAAAATTATTGTCGACACGTTGTTTGGGAGCTACTGGATTCCGCTCATCATTTTGATAGAGACACCCCCGGTCAGAATGTTGACCATGAGCAACATCCAACATATGGAGATATGTGCACCTGCAAAGCACAACGCAAGATGGTGTAGGTTTTTTAACAAAGCATCCGGTGGCTTCGGTACCAATGGTAGAAAAACAGAACAAATTGTTAAGTTTCCTGGATATCACCGAAGCCCGCCCATTAGGGAATACATTGTCATCCCCAGCAGGATATTCGGGCAGATGAAGAGAAGGCAATGGTCTCTTGAAACAACACTATTTGGAATTGTTCAATTCTGTATCAAGCAGTATAGTTGCACATCTTCCACAACGCCGATCTGCTGCCCAGCATAATGACAAAGTATCAACACCCTGTGCATGTAGAATGTTCCACCAGTGGGAATCGTCAGCATGCAAGTGAGATAGGGAAGATTGACGACTCGCTTCATGGTTTGCACAATCGCCCTCCGGATGATCTTCAATTGTACGTGTAGGGGGTTGTCAAGGGTTCAGGGCTTGGTATCGAGGGTTCAGGGCTCAGGATTCTAAGGGTTATAAAATTGGAAGTCGGATGGCTAAGAAGTCCGAGGGTAGCCTGTAGCAACGAGGCGAGGACAGTATACAAGAGACTCGATCCAGAATCACCGAGTGTGAAAGAAGTGGACATCAGGAAAATGCAATTTCCTCCATGGCCTGGCACCCACCTTCCGGGATCCTCCTTGGGCCTCAGGAGGCTCCCAAACCCTCCCGAATCAGTTTAGTATGCTCCGACATGCTCCATGCAGCTCCTGGTGCTCCTGTGAACTTTCCACAATTGCACAGGAGCATCTCACAGCATTGCTACCACTTCCTGGGAGGTCCACAAACTGACTCCTTCATCAGCAACATGTAAAATGCACCTGGAGCGTTGGTGCAATCTCCGGGAGCCTCCAGGAGAAATGGCATAGTATTGGACCCTCTTGAAGCTCTAGCTAAGTTCTTTGGAAATTTTGACCATTTTGTTCCTATTTCACAAGGTTTCGGCGCACCTGACATCTTAGTTTCGGCGCTCCGAAAACTACTGCAAGGATGCTGAATGCATCTGAAATCGTGAGATCGTCATCACTCCTGAGATCCCTGGTGCGCCGGAGATGCTGAGCCCTCGGTGCTCCTTTATTCACGTTTGTACAGGCCTTCAATGAGGGGAGAATCTTGATTCTATTGATATCTACAATATATACAGGGTTGGATGAAAACAAGGGAGATGAGAGACGACATTCAAGCGGGCTTAGAGAGAGATGACAGGATGACTCTCAAGAATGGATCTCAAGCGAGGTTGGGGATATATATCTGCAGCGATCTGAGAGAGATGGATTTCGAGCGGGCTTGGAGAGAGATTGAGGCTTCCGAACACGATTAATTGTGTGAGAGACGGTCGCTGAACCTGGTTGCTGAAAGCGAGGACAGAACAGAAAGCGAGTGATTGGTGCGAGATCTGGCTTGGAATATGTTAACCTACGATCGGGAAGCCAAGTAGAAGACTTATCTAGGGTAGAGAGAAGAGGCTGCATTTACGGTCCTCGGCAGCAAGAGAGAGTCAGTAGCTGCAGACGGTGAGGGCCAGGAGAGCGATAGCTAGACGGAGTGCGAGAGATGGCGGGCAAGTGATGGCGGACAAGCCGGCTTGGAGAGCGATGACGAATTGTCGCGCAGGCATGGAGATGGACGAGATAGATCTCAAGTGGGCTTGGAGGGAGTTTAAAGAGAGAGATTGATGCTGCCAAGCACGAGAAACTGTGAGAGAGATGGTCACTGAAGCGGGTTGTTGAATGCAAGGCATGACAGAACGCGAGTAATTGGTACGAGATCTGGCTAGGAATATGTCAACCCACGATCGGGAAGCCCAGCGGAGGACTTCTCTGTACGGTGCTCGGCAGCAAGGGAGAGTTGGTAGCTCCAGCCGGCTGCAGAGGGCGAGGGCCAGGAGGGCGAGGGCCAGGAGGGCGAGGGCCAGACGCAGTGTGAGTGTAATTGGTGCAAGACCTGTGGCTTGAGAGATGTTATCCCACGATCGCAAAGCCGAGTAGACGACTTAACATTGATAAGAGAGGAGTCGGTCTCTGAAACCGGCTGCCCAGACGACTACCACACAGTGTACGAGAATGATTGATCGAGCGAGGACAGATGACAGCTGGCTCATGATGTTCACTGACTGTTGACTGGCGATGCGCTGGGGAGGACATTATCTCTGGTAATGCTGGATGTGACTAGCAGGAAAGAGAGAGAATTTGGATGAGGACTTGAGAGCTGCAGACACCAGAGATGAACGAAAGCTGCGAGCTTGGATTCGTGCGCGAAAAACTCGGTCCCGATTCGGTATGTTGCACCCGTCAAGTCGTATAATCTGCTTGGCATGCCGTATCTCCTAACCCAAACTTGCAGGTTGAATCCAAATCAGAGGTGCAATTTCGGCCAACCAAGCCTTATATGACTTAGCGCATTGACAATCAAACAAATTAGACGAGAATACGAATGCAACTTACCGAATCAAGTCCTAGTTTCTCGCTTACGAATCCGAACTGAGATGGCTTTTGTCCATCTCTGTCTCTCTGCAGCTCTCAAATTCTCATCCATCTTGTCTCTCTTTCCTTCTGGTCCTCTCTCTCAACCTCGTTTCATCCATGTTTTCTAGAGTTAAGTTCCCACCCCTGAGCATCGCCAGTCATCAGGCCGTTAACATCATGAGCCAGCTGTCAATTGTCCACACACGATCGATCACTCTCGTACACCTTGGTACTCATCTCTGCAGCCGGCTTCAGAGACCGAATCCTCTCTTATCAATGTTCAGTCCTCCACTCGGCTTTGTGATCGTGGGATAACATCTCTCATGCCACAGGTCTTGCACCAATTACCATCGCACTCCGTCTGGGCCTGGCACTCCTGGCCTCGTTCTCTACATGCGGGTGCAGCTACAGACTCTCTCCCTCCCATACGTGCACCGTATGCGCAGTCGAGCACCGTGCGTGCAGCCACTCCTCTCTACCCAAGTCAGGTCCTCCACTTGACTTCGAGATCGTTCGTTAACATCTTCCCAGCCAGATCTCGCACCAATTACTCGCTTTCTGTCTTGCCCTCACTTTTAGCAACCGCTTCAGAGACCGTCTCTCTCACAATTACTCGTGCTCGGCAGCCTTAATCCCGTTGTATATCCATTATGTCCATCTCTCTCCAATCCTACCGGTGATCCGTGTCAATCTCTCCAAGCTCGCAGGAGATCCATCTCGTCATCTCTCTCGAAGCCCGCTGGAGATTCATCATCTCTCTCCAAGCCTGCTGGAGATCCGTCATCTCTCTCCAAGCCTGCTGGAGATCCGTCATCTCTCTCCAAGCCCCCTGGAAATCCATCTCGTCATCACTCTCCAATCCCACTGAAGATCCATATCGTCATCTCTCTCCAAGCCCGCTGGAGATCCGTCATCTCTCTCCAAGCCTGTCGTATGTCCCCTTTGTATTAGTTCAAGTGTGTTTATAGTGTAGATAGTTGGATATCAATAGAAACTACAATTTCAAGCACCTATGTTCCCATTCTAGTGCTACTCCAGCACGTTGGTGGTTGCGCTCGAGCACAAACAAGTTTTCATGAACTCCAGAATCATGTACCAGTGCTCCCGGAGGCTCCCAAACCTTACACCGGTGCTCCTGGAGGCTACAGAACCATGCACTGGCGCACCCGGTGGCTCCAGAACCATGCACTGGCGCACCCGGAGGTTCCAGAACCTTACACCAGTGCTCCCGGACGCTCCATATTCTTGCACCGTTGCGCCCGGAAGCTCCAGAACCTGGCACCGGTGCTCCCAGAGGCTCCCAGAGGCTTCCGGATGCTCTGCAGAGTGCGTCATTCAAAATCAACCTCCGCAACCTCTGGAGGGTTCCGGAGCTTCCGGTACCGGACCATTGACTTTGCTGATGGAAGCCGAAGCTAATTGAGTGTTTTATAGACGAGAGAACGAGTGAAGGAAGAAACTTATCCTCCGCCGAACACCTGGCTTATATACAGTAATTCACTTGTTCACAATACATTCGAACTCCTGCTTTCTTTGTACACTGCTTTTGCACGATTCAGTCGTGTTTCTAACCCAAAACTTGATTTCGTTGTTGTCGTGCTTTAGCCACTGTTCGAAACCTGATTTCATTCTTGTCGTGCTGTATCCTCCGTTCGAAACCGGATTGCATTCTCGTCATGCATTAGCCTCCATTTGCAACCTGATTTCGTTCTCGTCGTGCTTTACCCTCCATTCGAAACTTAACCTTTTATATTATGCACAGATCGTCACTCCACCACTGATCGTCACTCAGCACAACCATGTCAGTAGCTCCCCCTCTCCGGTGCCGGGTACCTACGAGGTTTACGACCCCGGCTTGCCAGGTTGTTCGGTGTGAGAGTCATTGATAGCCTTAAGTCCATCAACGTTGGCCGTGGGCTCCCAACTGCGCTTGTCGTACCCTCTCCACTTCACAAGATATTGTAATTGCTTTTGGAACAGCCTGGAATCGTCCACCCACTCGACTTTGCACTCCTCTTCTATTTCGACTATCATGGGTGGTGGGGGTTCTTGCTCGTAGTCCGGGAGAGGATGTTGAGCGTCTTTCTCCAACCGAGATATTGGTTGGACATTGTGAATGCACAGCTCATTGGGTAGTTTGATTCGATAGGCCCAGGGAATAATGACCTCAGTGATCTCTTATGCCCCTATGCGTTTCAAGCCGAGTTTCTTGCTTGGTCGGGTTGTTGATATATTTCGTGCGTCCAGCCATACTGTATCGCCGATTTCCAATGGCATGCCGACCCTTCAGGTCTTGTTCGCCTGTGCAGACTGTACAGTGTGGGCTCTGTTCATTTCCGCCCTGAGTTCGCTGAAAAGTTGCTCCATCCGTTGGGCCATCTGCTGGGCGTTGACTTTACGAATATCGTTAGGATCGTTGATTGGGTGTTGGCCAAAGGTCATTCGTGGATGAAAGCCGTAGTTGCCAAAAACTCGGAGCAATTAGTCCTTTCCGAGGTATGATTGTTAGCTGCGAATTCGGCCAATGGGAACCACCGGACCCAATCGTCCTGCTGGCAATTGCCGAAGTTTCGGAGATACAGTTCCATTACTGCATTGACTCTTTCAGTTTGACCGTTGGCCTGAAAATGAAAGTCGGTTGACAGCCTGCGTTCGATTCCCAATCTTTCGCAGATGTGTCTCCAGAATTCCGAACCGAATTGTGGCCCTTGATCGGACGGTATTGTTTCGCGCAGTCCGTGTAGTCTGAACACTTCTTTAACATACATTTCTCCCAGCATCTTTCCATCTACTTTGTCAGTACAGGGTACTAAATGTTGCATCTTCGTTAGGCGATCGACCACTACCCATACTGCGTTGAACCCTTCACTTTCTGGCAGTCCGACTACGAAGTCCATAATCAAATCTTTCCATGGTTGTCCCGGAACTTCTAGTGGTCGTAACAAGCCATGAGTTTTTCCTTGGGTTGCCTTGCTCCGTTGGCAGGTGTGGCAGTTTCGTATGTAGTGGTCAACGTCCTTTCTCATCTGGTTTCCACCATAGTTTCTGCTTAGCAGGCCGAAAGTTTTTGCTTGTCCTGGATGTCCCGCAAGCGGAGAATCATTGCATTCCTGAATCCACTTGAGCTTGTCTTCGTCTGTTGGTAGGGTTTGTATTTCAGAGATTTCCAGCGACTGGTCCTTATGCGTACATAGCCCTTCGCTACTGTCGTGCGGGCAATGCTGATATATGTTTTTTATCCAGTTCCATAACTCTTCGGGGCTTACGGAGGTGCTATCCAGGTTGACTGTTTCCGCGAATGCCACGATAAACCTTTTGCGTACTCTCTCGTCGAGGTTTTTCGTTTTTAGCACAATTTGCTGGGTTTTTTCTGCCCCCCCTTGCGGAGGAATGTCTCCTGGCATTCTTGTAAGTGCATCAGGTTTTTGACCTTGCTTTCCTGGCCGGTAAACTATCTTAAATTTAAACCTCGACAGAAATTCGGACCATCTGGTCTGCCTTCGATTAAACAGTTTCGATGTCATGACGTACTCCAGGTTGTTGTGATCGGTAAGAATCTTAATCGGATGTGCTGAACCTTCACATTCGGGACTCCATTGGTCCAGGCTGTTGACAATCGCACCTAATTCTTTGTCGTAGATTTCGTAATTTTCATCGGTGGGCAAGTGTTTTTTGGAGAAGATGGCGATCGGGTGGAGCACTCCTTGGTCGTCGTATTGAGAGAGGACGGCTGTGGATACGTAACTTGAGGTGTCGGTTTTGAGAACTATCTCTTTTTCATAATCGAAGTGGGCTAGCACTGGTGCGGTTGTAAAAGCTTTCTTGAGATCAGCGAATGCTCTTTTTGATTGGGTCCGTGGTGAAAAGGTACTCACTATTTCGTAAGTTTTGTTAGCGGTTGTACCACCCTGCTATAGTTCCATTTGAATCGTCGATAGAAGTTGGCACAGCCAAAAAGTCTTGGACATCTTTAAGTTTCTCCGGTGCTTCCCAATTTTCAACGGCTTAGACTATATCCGGATCCATTCTGATTCCGTTCACTCCGACACTTAACCCTAGGTACTTGACTTCTTCCTTATGGAATTCGCATTTTTCTGCTTTTAGGTAGAGAACAGCTTCCTTGAGTGCGGTCATGACTGCTCTGACGTGTTCCTTGTGTTCCTTCAGATCATTGCTGTAGATAAGGATGTCGTCCAAAAAGGCCGTACAGAAGATGTCTAGGATGGGTCGTAGTGTGTCGTTGATGAATTGTTGGAAGGATGCTGGTGCGTTGGTAAGTCCGAAAGGCATAACCAGTGATTTGAAAAGTCCAAAACAGGTTCCGAAAGCCGTTTTCCATTCGTCCCCTTCTGCGATTCTAATCATGTTATACGCATCGCGGACGTCAAGCTTGATACAATTGCGAGCCTTCGAGAGTCTTAGCTGGGTTTCTTGGATTAATGGTAGGGGGTACCAGTTTTTTATTGTTCCTTCATTTAGACCTCGATAATCGACACAGAGTCTTAAGCCTCCTGCCAGCTTTGGAGCGAAGAGTACTGGGGCTCCGCATGGTGATGAAGACGACTGGATAAATCCCTTGGACAAGTGCTTCTCTATCCATTCTTTTAAAACTTGTAGCTTGTCGTGAGATAAACTGTAAATAGGCCCAAACAGTGGTGTGAAGCCCTCCTGTAACTGAATTTTGTGATCGTTGGGTCAGTATGGTGGTAGCGTTTCAGCTATTACGTTGCTGAACAGGGGTAAAAACTCGTGATATTCCTTGGGGATGATATCTTCGAGGGATTTTTCTTGTAGATCCTTTATTCCAAAGGCTTTGTTGATTTCGTACAGTGTGATGGCGTAAACCTTGAGTTTCCCCCTTCTGACTCTTCTCATGACAGGTGATGTTGCTACTGCCAGATATCAAATTTTAGTTATTCCGGATCTGCTGTTGTTGTTTCCATGTGATTGCCCCATATCCATACGCTCGAATGATGTTGGCAATGCTGTTGACAGTAGCTGCTTTCGAAGCCGACCTTTGCGCCTGGAACTTAACTATTACATCGTGAAGTTGTCACCATGGCAATCCTAGTACGATCGGATAATGCCCCAACTTTGTTACGAACGCTGGTAGTTGCTCCTGATGTGATCATATTCCCATATTTAACTTGGCCATGGTCGTAATAGTTCCTGATTCGATGGGCCTTCCATCGATAACCTCTAACTCTCGTGATTCTGGTAATTCCTTTCTTCTAATTGATAATGGAGAACAAAATCTTTGTCCACAAATACTATTCCCGTGGCTCCGCAGTCAATTAAAGCGTGCGTATTGATTACCTGTGTCCGATTTTCAGCAACATTTCACAACAAGATGCTTGCTTTCCATTGAAGACTCCTTAATTTCTGTGCTACTAATCGAGAACAGCAAAATTCCAAAACGAGACTTAACAGCTGTAGAGAAAGGAGATTCCTGCCCAGCGCAATGGCCATCCTTATTGCACTGGCCAAGACTTTTCCCGACTGGATTTCTTTTCCCGAATCTGCGTCAATTTCATTTCCTGCTTTCTTGAAAGGTGTTACTTCCACCTGTCCTGATGCTGCTTTCAATTTTCTCGGGCAACTTGCTGCGAAGTGCCTCGAATCCCACAGTACATACACAATCCTCCTTCCCTTCGTCTTGTTTGTTCCTCCGGCGTAATTTTCCTCCCCTTGACTGCGGAAAGGTCTATTGGAGCAGGGCCGTGGTAACCTGCCATGGTGCCTGCTTGTGCTGTTTCTGGGGCAGGTGTGGTGTTGCTCGTGGTTTCGTGTTTCTTTGACCCTGCTGTCTATTTTCCTGACTTTCTCTCCGCAGCTCGGGCGCAATTTGGGAGTCTCTTTTCGAGCATATTTTGACAAATTCCGTGAGATCCGACGGATGTCGCAGTGCTGTAGTGCGTCTTTCAGCTCATCAGATCGACCGTGTCATAATACTTCCCACTGGGCTGCTTCGTTCCAATCGATGTCAGGTACCCACCGTTGGAATTCCGGTAGAATTGAGCACATTCTCGATCCTTTTGCTTAAGTTTGAGCAGTTCCCGATTCGCTGTGGCCCGTATGTCTTGGTCCCCGAAAGCCAACTGCAACAGGTCCAGTAATTTTTCTAGTGACTCTAACTTCAGATCTCCGGATTTCCTGTGGATGTATGGTTGAATTTGATTTAGGGCCACGCCTTCCAGTCGATTTGCCGCATACCTCATTTTGGATTGTTCGCTGAAGAATCTTCCAAATTCGTCCGCAATTTTCATGGCTAGTTGTGCCATCCATCCTCAAAGTGCCCTTCGGTCTGTTGCCAAAATCTGAGAATTTTGCTGCCTTTATGTCCTCTGTTACCACCACCATTACCACCATTCCCCGAGAGTGCGAGCACTCTTTCGACCTGATCCTGATATTGGTTTCTTTCTTCTCCAATTAATTTCAATTGCTCCTGTGTATCCACGAGATTCTGCCTTAATCTCTCCGTATCTGTTGGCATTCTGTTTGCGAGTTGTTGTTCCAATTCGCTGACTTTGGTCTGTATGTTCCCGTGTGTACAGGCAGGCACTCTTGCTTCCAAATCCTTGACTCTATGTTGCGTTAGTGCCAACTCCTCGTTCGTGTTTGCCTTCTTTTGTTCGAGATCTTTCCCTTCTTTTATCAACTCGGTGATTCGTCCTTGCGCTGTTCCAATGTTTGCTGCTTGGGTGGCGGATTTTTTCGTTTAGTTGGCTTATTTGATTCTCGATTGGGATGGAGGTGCCTGTAGTAGTTGACTTAGGGTGTCCTTCATTGCATTCGCCGCTTCCAGGGCTTGTTGTAGGTCTAGCTGGGTAAAATCAACCAATATCTGTCTTCCTATTATTTCTTGGCTGATTCTGGAAAGCTCTATGTATCGAACTACAGATGCTGAGGAGCTGGAGCTCATCTTCGCAATCTTTGAACGGTGATTGATGTAGGTATTTATTGATTCTCCAGCCGAAGGTTTGTGCTACTTCAAGGCACTCGTCACAAATGTGCCTCCAGGGATCGCTTTTCCAGTATATCCTGCTGTCGCTGCCACACAGAGTTTCACACCGAATACACATATTGGGGTTTCAGCACATTAACACCTGGTTAGTTCTCAAGGCAGAAGCGGTTCGAGACCGAGTGTCCACAGTGAGCAAAGAATACAATCGCGTTTCCTCGATGCAATCAAAACAGTGTCGAAATCCTCTATGCCGCAATTGCAGGTAGGTATTTTCGGTCCACTCCTGAATTGCTCCGCAGTTGCAGTGGATTGTTGGGTTTGGGTAATCGTGATCTAAATCTCCTTCTTCTTCTGAACAATAACAAAAATAAATACAGTCGCAGGTCCTTTCGTCCTTGCTCATATATTTAGAAGTGGCACTGATTGCCAAAAATATCTGGATTCGTAGGTCTTCA
>WHVE01001328.1:0-17672 GCA_015178995.1 Trichophaea hybrida
TTTAGCTGGAATCCTATCGCAGCTTGCAGATCCAGAACCTCTCAACTTCTTCGACAGCATGACAGTCTCCTCAACCTAACAGAAGAACCTCTCGAAGATTACTTCTGGGATGCACCTGATACGCCGTATCGTGGAACCTCTACTGGACAGACGCAGCCAGACAAGTAGGAGGTCTAAGTATCGACGATCCAGTCTTCGCTGATCATTGGACTGATACAAGGCTTGCACGTCGATTGCGAAGATCAAGTGTGTTATTGCGAGCACAACTGCGGAGGAACCCACACCAATCGGAGAGCAGCAGCTGCCTATATCGACCATCGTCACAGCCATTTACCATTGGAATTGGTGAATGATTCGGACGAAATACCACCCCTATTTCGATACCTATTCCCACATGCTGGTCCTTAACTACGTACGCCTCCCACCCAGACTACGAACCGTCGGTACAACTGCAGCAAGAATCCGGAGCTCGATTCCTCTTCTTTCACACCACCCCTGTTGAGCAATTTTTCGTCGTCCTATAATGTCGGATCAGACACCAGCATGACGGACGCCTACACGGTGGTTAGAAGGGAAAATGCGTTGATCCTATCCAGCAATAACAAGCAGGTCACACAATACCAGCCCATCACAAGGAAAGATATTCCGGACTGGGTTATTGAGCTTTTGGATGGAATCAAGGGAGCTGGCGAATGGACCCTTATTCAGGAAGCAAGGGAAAAAAATTTCGAGATACAGAGCCCTCCCAGGATTGGCCAAAGCTTACGAAGGCCTCATCATTAGACAAAACGAGATATACGATGCCGTTTACTTAGGAGTGGAAAAGATGGAAAGGGCTCAACTCGAGAAGCATTCCGATATAGTTATCCAATCCAAGTGTTTGCGGCTAACGTCCAAGCAGCCTTTTGCTGATGAAGGCCAAATCTACCGAAGATTACGAAGAGCTGCGGTCAGCCCTCAGCGAGCAAATCCAACGTTCTGGAAAAGCCTGGGGAACCCTTTCAACTCTGCTCGATAACAGGGAAAAGCCCAAGAACGCCTTGCCCTCCAAGTGCATACCCAATCTCAGGAACTGGCGGACGTTCGGATAAAAGCCCAAGAAGATGGCGAACGTATGTCGGGCTATACGCCAAGTCTCGTCAGGAAGCAAAAAAGATACAGGAGGAAGCACAGAAACAACAATAAGAGAGGGAAAGGAAGGCGGCAGAGCGAAAGATGAAGAAGGACTTTGAGCGGAAATTCAAAGAATTCACTAGAGCTTTGCAGACGAAGCTCTCAGATGAGAGAAAAGAAATCAGTACGCTCACTGGCCCGGTCAGTATTGACACCAAAGGAAGGGGATACCAAGCCTGTTGAGCAGGGATTCCGCCTTCGATACACCGTAAGTAATGGGTTGGAATATGGATCAAAGAGGCTGTGACTCCAGAACCGAATGGTAATGGAGACGGCGCAGGAGGCGTTGGAGGAGACCCCCCAGGGGACTCCGAGTCTTCTAGCTCCAGCTCGAGTAGCTCCAGCTCTTCTGATAGTGGAGACGACGTTCTCCCACCACTTCCACCACCAGGAGGCACGGACTATAGTGAACCACCTGCGCTACCGCCTGCGCTACCACAAGTACCACCTCACCCACCGAGAGCTCCGAATTCAGCCAAGAAGCAGAAGATTGAGCTTCCCTACAAGTTTAAGGGAGATCCAACGGACAGGTCGGAATCCTACCGCCACTGGATTACAGGAGTGGATCGCTATCTCAGGTACTTCAAAGACGAATATAACGATGAGACGATAAGATCATCTTCGTTGGAAGTATCCTTCGAGAAAAAGCGTTGGCCTGGTACAACAACCGAGAAAAACAGCTTAGGAAGCATTTTCAGGTTGACACATGGTCGGCATTCACCAGCGCTATGGAGGAACAATTCATCGACCCGGAGGAAGAAACAGAATGCCTCGAAAAAATGAAGAAATTGCAGTACAAGGGAGATATCCGGGACTACATCGTAAAGATGGAGGACTTAAACTACCATGTCTGCTTATCAGGGATTGCATGGCGACAGGCTCTACACAGCGGACTCAATGAAGAAATCAAGGATCGAATATCCTTTTCGAAGATTACACCAAACGACGACGCAGAATACGAATTACTGCTCAAACAAGTCGGCCGCGCATATGAGAGACGCCTGCAAAAAAGCACCAACACAACGATCACAAACCCAAAGACAAAAAGAAAAATGAGGAAGCGTGATGATGATGGTGATAAGGGGAATCAAGGAAAGAAGAACTTTGAAAAGGTTCTGACTCCAAGAAACCTCGAACGGAAAGAAGGGTCCTAAGCCTGTCAATGTAGACAAAGGCGAAGCCCTGAAAGGTATTCCGGAATCTTTTGGAAGCACGAGCCAAGCGCAACGAGTGCAAGCGCTGCGGTTCCTCGGAGCATCGATGGGTATTCTGTAAGAATGCAATCAAGATGTCATCCAGCAGAAAAGAAGAAGAAGGATAAGAAGCCTAAGGTGGAAACGCCAGAAGTAACCACCTCTTCTTCGAAGGTCAAGCCCAGGAGTCTGGCTGACCGAATTACGAAACCGGCAGCAGCCTCAAGCTCTCGAGTGCTTTACGAGGTTGACTCCGACATATGGAGATTGACGGATGAAACGAGTTTCTTTTGTCTTCCTTTGTTCTATGGGATGCGGTCTTTCCTATGGGTTTTTGAGGTACAGACACCTCCGGTTTTTGATTTTATGGGTACAGATATTCATATTTCTTTTGGGTTTTCATTTGGGTCTTACCAATGCGGTCATTGGTATTATAGCTTTTCGATATTCAATATACTTTTTTCTGCTGTTTAAGAAAGGGTGCCTGAGGATGAGTTCAATACTCGAAATATGCTGGTCATATAGCATCCAAGCGTGACAAAACTACCATACTTGATTACTCATTCAACCTCATTCACCATACATCAATCCTACAACCACGACCCATTGCGGCCGGAGCTGTGTCGAAAGGCAGTTCACCATGGTTGTCAACCGAAAAGATCGAAAACGCAAGGCTGCGGCCAGCGCACCTCAGCCTGTACCCAAGAAATCCAAACAATTACCACCTGAACCGAAGACGGGTTCAAGACCCACAGTACGCATGTTTGCAAGCTTTCGAGACGAAAGAACGTCCCTGTAAGGGTTCTCTTGGATACTGGGTGCGATACACCTATGATGTCGAAGCAGTGGGCCGATTCACATGGTGTTCCATTAGTGACTCGAACGGAACCAAAGATAGTCGAAAACTTTAATGGCGAAAGAGTAGAAGGAGCGGGTTGGCAGTACACCTTCCCCGTTACTCTGGTATGAATCCATTATACCAAAGAAACCTTCGAAATTGGTCCAATGGAGGATTCGTCTGATATCATGTTACCTTACTGGTGGATCGTCAAGCATGGAGCACTCAGTGGAGTTACCGAAGAAAATGATAAGCTCCAGTTTACGTCGAAACACTGCCATCAACATTGCACAAAGGCAGCGGTATCTTCGTTCTCAATCGAATATGACGATTCCATTCTGAAGTTTGGAACAGACCCGCGATGGATCGGGTTATTGGTTCAATGCATGTCAATGCGGCACAGAGATTGAGATCGATTGGGTAGAGCGAATTCCATGGCAATACAGAGATTCGAAACATTATACAACGGAGAAACTGCCAATGCTTTCCGCCTCATCGATCCTACGATCATGCCATTGACTTGAAAGATGGAGAGCAACCTCCGTGGGCCCCATCTACGCGCTCTCAGAGAAGGAGCTTTCGGTCCTTAAAGAATATCTGAAGGAAAATGCTTGATTCTGGAAAGATCCGTCCTAGCAAGTCACCCGTGGTGCACCCATACTCTCGTTCCAAAGCCACACGGAAGAGGCTTACGATTGTGCGTGGATTACAGAGGTCTAAATCGTGTGACGATTATGAACCGATATCCATTGCCACTTATGAACGAACTTAGAGACAGGGTTGCTGGATCGAGGATTTTCACCAATTGATTTGAAGGCAGGGTACAACCTCATTCGAATTAAACCTGGTGATGAATGGAAAACATTTAATACGAGATATGGACATTATGAATACCTAGTTATCCTTCGGATTGGCGAACACGCCAGCTACATTCCAAGATATGATGAAGAGATCCTGCGAGATCTAATCGATCATGGAGTAGTCTCTATAGATGATATCTTCATCAATACAGCAAGAAACAGACATGTGCGATTGACTCGAGAAGTCCTTCGTCGCTACAAAAACAACTTGGCTATTGCACCCGATAAGTGCGAATGGCACCAGAAACAAGTTGAGTTCCTTGGGTATCTCATATCGGGAGAAGGTGTCAGCATGTCCGAAGACAAGATTGAATCTATTCTTAAATGGGAGATTCGGAGTCTGTCAAGGACGTCCAGTCCTTCCTTGGATTTGCCAACTTCTATTGACGCTTCATCGAAGGATTTTAAAGATATGCCATCCTCTAATGGAGTTATCCAAGAAAACGAAAACGAATGGAAGTGTGATTGGAAAGCAAATCTGCGAAATCAAATAGCCTTCGATACACTAAGGCAGTATTTTACTGAGACACCCACATTATGGCACTTCAAGCCTGTTTGGCCCGTGGTGATTGAAACTGATACAAGCGATTTTGCAATCGGCGCAGTACTCTCCCAAGTCATTGATGGACGGTTGCACCCTATAGCCTACCACTCTCAAAAAATGGATAAAGCCGAGATCAACTATAAAATCCATGACAAACAGATGCTCCCCATAGTATCCGTAGTCAAAGAGTGGAGACGATATCTTGCAAGTGCAGCTCACCCAATCAGTTTCTTCACTGATCACAAGAATCTCGAATACTTTACAACTATGAAGATTTGAATCAGAGACAAGCCAGCTGGGTTCAAGGATTGGCAGGATATGATTTTGAAATATTCTACCGACCCGGTAGTGCAAATGGGAAACCGGATGCATCATCAAGGCGTTCGGAGTACCGCCCTGAAAAAGGGGGATGTAGTGCCAAAGAAATCGGAAACCAGCCAATCCACCGCGGTCCGAGACCTGATCGGTTGGTAACTTTGGAAGGGGAAACAGTGCAAGTGATGAAGTTACAAGGTGAACAAATTGCGTTTTCTACTGCAAAGTCAAAAGCAATTCCAGTACTCAAGTTCAATTCATGGCTGTTTGAAGTAGTGGTCAGCGCCGCAAAAAACCATGCTGCATGGCAAGAAGAGTACCATCAAGCTATGGAAGGAAATCCAAGTCCAGATATCGCATTCCAAGACGAAGCCCTTTACTTCAAAGGCAGACTATCGATTCCGGACCATCTGCAGTTGAAGTAACTGATATTTCAAGTGGAGTACAATTCGAAGGTGGCTGGATACATGGGCAAGATACAACAATCAGGCTGGTCAGACGAAACATCTTTTGGCCAGAAATGGAGATGTTCACGGAAGATTATGTCCACTTATGCCCTGAATGTCAGAAAAACAAAGCAGCTCATCATACTCGCTACGGATATCTACAACTCCTCGAATTAGCATACTGCCCATGAGATTCAATTTCCATCAACATTATCATCAAATTACCACTATCTGACGCATGCTCATCGGTATGGGTTATGGTCGACCAATTTACGAAAATGGCTCACTTCATTCCATTGTAAGATGGTGAGAAGAGAGCTACAGACCTGGTCCAAATCTTGATGAAAGAAGTATGGAGATTTCATAGTCTACCATCGAACATAGTGTCAGATTGGAACTCAAGGTTCACCTTCTCTTTTGGTCCTCGTTGGTCGAAGCTCTTGACATTGGGTTCAAGATGTCTTCACCATTCCACCCACAAACGGAGGGAAATGGAAAGAGTCAACCAAACGCTGGAATGCTGCCTGCGGAATTACACCAACTACAAGCAGGATAACTGGTCCGAGATGTGGCCAATGGCAGAGTATGCCTATAATAGCACTCTCACCCCTGCTATGGGAATGTCACCATTCTTTGCAAACTTTGGGTTCGATTCTCAAACAAAACAGCCAATCGAAGCAGAAAAAAGAATCCGGCATCTACGAACTACGTGCACTGGATGACCAGCGTGCATGCGCTCTGCCGTAAGGGCTTAGAGCAAGCATGAGAGACAATGGGAAAGTACCATGACTGGTGTACTAAGGAGCCTCCAAAGTATTCGTTTGGTGATTCAGTTATGCTAAATGTGAAGAACATCAAAACTAGAAGACCATCTACGAAACTGGATGCGAAGCTTCATGGACCCTTCAAAGTCTTGAAGGTACTGTCGCCAACTGCGATTAAGCTTGAGTTACTGAATCGATGGCATATTCACAATGCATTCCATGTATCTCGCATTGAACCTTATTGTCTCGCTACCAACGCTACGAGACCTACACCCAAGCTCAATCCTGAAGCAAATGAACTTGGTTACGATGTAGATGGCTACCAGTACGAAATTGGTTATGAAGCCAAAGAGATCATGCGCAGCCAGTACAGCAAGAAACGGAAATGAGTATTATATCAGGTCAAGTTAAAGGGATATCTGGAAGAAGCAGATTGGACTGAGGAACCTTATGAGAACTTCGATGACAAGAGACTGTTGAAGGAGTGTCACAGAGAGAATCCCCAGGCCGCGAAGAATATCAAGAATAAACGAACTGTTGAGCTAGTATCTTTTCCCCCTGCAGGGTTTTTAACGGCTAGCAAGATACCAGACAAAGGATTTGGTTTTAAAAGGCACAAGGTGTCATGATTTTCCAGATCAAGAGAAAGATGGATTTGGTTTTAAGGGCACACAGGGTCAAGATTTTTCCAAATCAAAGAAAGAAAAAGACAGCGAAATGTCTTACATGGACGCAACCCAATTGATCGATTCTGCTTCCTACCATATGTCTCATCTGAACGTAAGAAAACTGATTGGTTGATTGTGCTTGCATGTCTCAGAGCAAGAGGTCGAAGCGAAATGGTCTGTGCGGATTCACTATGTCGAGGATTTTGAATAATTCACTTCAGTGCACTGGACCATGTTTCGCCAAAGGCAATGAAGAGCAGATTAGTATTGAGTATGGTCATTCAGAGACGAACTCTCTAGGAGAGGGGGTAGTGTTACACCAACAAGTTCACAGTGAGGTCACGTACAATCATCCGCGATTTCCCTGAGTAGATGTCGTCAGCTATCACTTGTCTCCGAAGCCAGAGCTAATCCTGTCAGATGGCCAGCAGACGAACACCCATACTGTCAATAAGCAACAATGGCTAGTCATTCACCGCGGTTGCTTCTGCTTCAACTCATCGATAACAAACAGACAGCCAACACACAGCTGTTTGGCATCGGCCAAGAAGCTGACGCTCGCCGATAGCAAACCGGACAGCCGGCAAGCAACTGAATGGCGCCAGCCAGAAGCCTATAACCTAAGAATATGTGCCGACTCTGAACAGCAAACCTGCTCTCCATCACAAGAGGCCTATTCGTCTGGAGGTCATCAGATTGAAAGGATACCACTGGTCCGGAGGCCCAAGCCCGTGAGCTTGATGTCACAAAGGATAGTGATCGTCTGATTATGATCTAATAACCATAATGATGATTGAGGATCGAGAGATGGGGGCTGCGTTAGTTGCGAAGCAACGGGCATTGGTGCAAAGGTGGTTATGGAGCTTGAGCTCTAGAGAATAGCATTGATAGAAGTATTTGGTAGAATGGGAAGATGAATGTATAAAGACCTTGGGTTTTTCGAGGGTAGAAAGGCATCAACCGTCTCAGCAAGGAGAACAAGCCTTAACAATATACGCATTGAAAAGATATTCTTTTTCTCCAGAATCTTTCAGTGATTTCACATCCCGAGCGAACCTCCCAACCTACCATCGAAGCAGTCTGAATTAAGTACGGATACTACTTTGACCGGGTAAACCTGGAGCACACTCCAATGTTACACCCATTTTGATTATGAAAAAGCGATAGTTTTAGAAACTAACACTTTGAGTTATGTATCCAGAGGAGTTCTTTCGCAGTACGATGATCATAAAATATTACATCTAGTGGCCATTTGTTCCAAAAACACTCACCCGCCAAAGAAAATTACGATATTTACAATCAAGAATCAGAAGTGATAGTCAAAAGTTTGGAATAATAGAGACCTGAGTGGGAAGGTTCAGCACATTCTTTCAAGATTCTTACAGATCACAAGAATGTGGTGTACTTTATGTCTTTGAAGTTGTTGAATCGAACGCAAATGAGGTGGTCTGAATTTCCCTTTTGTTTGAAGTTTAAAATCGTGTATTACCCAGGCATACAAAAACAGAAACCCAATGTACTTACAACACTGCTGGAAAACATTCCTCTGAAACAGGGGCAGAAACTACCAAGCAAATCATGCTATAAATGGAAAACCTCAACAAGGAATTATGTAAGTTGTTGATAGCGGCCTTTGACGAAACAGTTAACCTTGACAGTGATGCAGTATGTCCTGAAGAGTCATGGATTTGGGTTAAAAAATCTGTGTCAGCATTGCCTGTATGATAGCAGCAAAGAACAATGCAAAAACATGCAGTGACCAGAAATCTTCAAATTGCAAAATGCTCAACCAATGGACAAGAAACGGCTCAAGTGGATCCAGGAGTGCCACGATGCACCTGTCACATGACATCCAGGACGAACACAAACCTACAACCTGCAAAGCCGAAATGACTACTGGAATCAGATAACCAACGTCATGGACCAATACATACAAAATTGCTACATTTGCCAGTGGAGCAAGACAACCAAGGGAAAGACTCATGGCTTGTTACAACCGAGAGGAGTACTGCAGCAACCATGGAATGCCTTAAGCATAGACTGTGTAGTTGGACCACCAGAAAGTGCAGAGTTCAATATGGTATGGATAGTGGTCAATCTCTTAACGAAGATGGGACACCGGAAACAATGTACTGACAAAGTGGATTGAAAGAAGCTGGGAGAAATGTACATCAATGAAGTGTTCAGATTGTACAGACTGCCTGACACAATAGTATCCAATTGAGGGCCACAATTCACTTCGGAATTTTGGAAACACATCTGCGCAACATTAGGAATCGAACAAAGATTGTTAACATCATTTCATTCCCAGACCAACAGGCAAACTAATTGAGTCAATGCAGTAATGGAACAGTATCTCTGAAATTGTGTTAATTACCCACAGGATGATTGGGTCCTGTGGTTACCATTGGCAGAGTTTGCAGCCGAAAATCATACTCTGGAGACGACTCATTGTTCAGCATTTTTTGGCAACTACAGCTTCCATCCACAAATGACTTTCGGCCAACATCCCATCAAAGATCGTAATGATATTCCTGCAGTCAATGCGCAGCAGATGGCGCAACGAATAGAACTACCTTTTAGCGCACTGAAAGCTGAGATCAATTGGCCCCAGGTTCTACAGTCCGAACAGGACAATAAGTCATCAAGGGTCGGCACCTCATTGGAAGTTGGCAATAAAGTTTGGCTGGACGCACTAAACATATCAACAACCCCACCATGCAAGAAACTCATCTTGCAACGCATAGGGTGGTAAGAAATCATTGAGGCCATTAGTCCAGGGATCTATCGAATATACAATCCAACCAGCTACACATTCATGATGTTCAACCGGTATCTCATTTGAAGCAAGCTGCTCAAGATCCTCTGCCACATCAAAAGCAAGAACCACCACCTCAAGTAAGAATGGGTGTGGAGGAGGAGTATGAAGTCGAGTGGATAGACGATTCCAGGATATTCCACAGAAATCTGAAGTATTTGGTAAAGGAGACGGGCCACAATGAGCGCAGTTGGGAGCCCGCGACCAACCTATATGCACTTAAGGCTATTGACTACTTTCACACTGAACTAGGTGGTATACCTGTGTTTTGCACCTTGTAGGTATTTGGCATTGGAGAGGGGGAGCTTCTGTCACGGTTGTGCTGGGTGATGATTGATGGTAGAGTAATGATTGGTGATGTATATTCAATATCAAGTACAATGAGAATCAAATCAGGTTTCGAACAGAGGCAAAAGTCCGATGAGAATAAAACCAGGTTTCAAATGGAACCTGAAGTACGACAAGAATCAAATCAGGTTTTCAACAAAGGTTGAAAGCATGAAATCAGGTTTCCAATGGGAAATGACGGAATCGTACAAAAGCAATATTCAAAGAAACCGGGAGTTTGGAGGTATTAGGAAACAAGTGAATTACTGTATATAAAGCTGGCATTTGGTGGAGGATAAGTTTCTTTCTTTGCTCATTCTCTCATGTATAAATAATCAAATAGCTTCTGCTTTCACTTCTTTCACTTGGTGATTCTGGATCCAGTTTGTTCTATACAGTCCTTGTCTTCATAGCAACAGGCTGCCTTCGCACCACTTATCCATCCAGAATATAGTTTTTATAACCCATAGATCCTCGAGCCCTAAAACCCTGACACTGAGCCCTGAAACTGTGACAATCAGTCAATTTAGAGCTTGGTATGTATAATATGCAGCTTTGTACAGCACATTATTTGATGGTCGCCAATTACCACTATTGTAAAAACTAAGCATATATTTGTATGAAAACATTGTTTTGAATTAAAAATAACAGTATGATCAGAGCCACTGGTAAACTGTCAAGATATTGAGCAGGGGAGACCACTAGAAAATATACTACGGATAGCTCTATATTTCATATACCAAGCTCTGAATGTTCTGATTGATATTGATAGGATGAATAGCGGAGACCATATGGTTAAAACCAGAACTGAATCAGCCTGTTCTGGGATTTCTTGGAACCACTATAATAGAAATGATCTAAAAATAAAATCATGGCTAATACTATAAATGGTTGAATCAATTCTGAGGGGAAGGAAATTGATCACTTATATGGTGATCAGTAGCCAGTAAATATAGAGTTGGTTAGTCAAAACAGATAAGTTGAAAGTTATATACTATATGAGCAGCATCTATTGGAAGATGATAAATAAGAGCTGGCTCGAAATATTGTTATACAGTTGACTAGAAATATCAAGGGGGGAATATATTATAAATGGGATAAGATTGAGGGAATAATTTTAGATGCAGATGCAGATGCAAATAAAAATGAAAATAGAAATGAAAATGAAAATAGAAATGAAAATGAAAATGAAAATGAAAATGAAAATGAAAACAGAAATAGAAATGAAAATAGAAATAGAAATACAAATGCAAATGCAAATGCAAATGGAAGTGGAAGTGGAAATAGAAATAGTAATATGAATGGTGATAATGATGGAAACAGAGATGGAGATATAGACAAATATGAAAAAGATGATGGAAATGAACATAGCCACAAAAATAGACATGGACAAGATGAAATAGAAGATGAATATAAGTACAGGTATTATGAATTTGTGAGTGAAAAAAAAGTTCTCATTTTGGTAAATTGAATTAGTATTGTGATATGACAGTTACTGTTCTGAGCCATATGTTGCTGGAAAGACCGAAATCACACAACTCATGTGCATTGCATCCACAATAATGTGTTGGAAGATATAATAATAACAAAATATATACTTAAATATATTTAATTGAAGTCGAGTTTTTGTAGATGAGTCTATACTACAGTGTTCAACATCAAATTCCATCTTCAGTCATATTTTCCTTTTAAATATTACCATTCAACAGTTGGAGATTTATTTATATCCAGCTTTGTTTCATTCTTATAGAATCAATCATGACCTTATACTATATTGACTATATCATGGCAGCTAGCCTCTGTAGCCAACTTTCTGTTTTAAATTTGCTGACTATAAAGATCCTGATATGCAGTCTCTCTGCAAGTTAGCCAAGTGTTATTCTCCAATCATATGTTAACAATGCCAGAGCTTGACGTTGCACCAATTATACTTGTATTCTGTCAAACCTATACTCTCTGTAGTCCACTTCAGCAACTGATATGAGCATTAGTACAGCTGCTCACCATCGCTCAGAATTATAATCATAACTCAGTAATATGCAATGCAGGTTATACTCCAATTGACTGATATGTTTTCTAGCTATTTCCAGATTCCAAGTAATTTCTTCTGAAGACTCTAATATACCATGCATTGTTAACTTCATTTTTCATTAACTCTATTTCTCTTGAACTGTGTCTGCTATCAATCCTATCTTTGCAAGCCATCATATATATCTTGCTCCAATGGTTTTTAAAAACCATTTTATCAATTTTACCACCAGTTCATATCTGAGTAAATATGTGAAATTTATAAAAACTAAAGTATCAGAATTTTGAGAGTGATCATATTAGTGTTGTGCAAGTTTCATAGTTAGTAAAAAAGTTGTAAGTATATCAAAGTTATAACTTGTGAATATTACTTGAAAGCCATCAATAATAAAGTGATACTGCAACTTCAATTGTATTCTCCCATTCATATATACAATCGATAGATATCAATCAAATCTGGAATTCTCACTATCCATGTTTATACCGGCACTATCAATCAGTGAAAAAGTGTATGTGAGCAACAATCTAAAAAATTATGAGAATTGCAGTCAAAACTATATGCTACCACCAAAAATTGTATGCTCAAGAAGAAACTAGTTTTTTTGCAACAAAAATCATAATGAATATTTTCATATAATCTTTGCCTTTAGAAATATATATATAAATATACTGTAGCACCCTATAAGACATAATAGACTATAATAATATACAGATAGCAGCCAAAATATCATATAATACAGTTGTAACTGCAATAATTAATCTCAATTATAGTTGTATATATACTTTTTCCAATATCTGATCATAGGAAAGATAATATTCCACCACTTCCATCTGCAGATGGAATAAACTGCTGTGAACAAACTTCAATACTGCCAGCATCTCTGCAATTGTGTCTATAGCCAATCTAAGCCCCAAGAACAAAAAAATGATATAAGATAGAAGTTTTTGAAAGATTCAAGGATGATCTGATAAACAAGACATTGGCCTACTTCCATTGGGTTTGTGATGTAGAAAGATGTCTCAAGTACTCTAAAAACAATTATTCTGATAATAATGATACAATTATATTGATTGGGAGTATTCTATATAATCAATAACTGGCTTAGAACAACAACTATGAAAATCAAATGAAAAAACCATTTGAAGTTAATTCCTGGACAGTATTGGTTAGTTGTATATAGACATAGTTTATCAATATGGAGAAAGAAAACAAGAACTTTCAAAAAATAAAGTATTTGCATTACAAAAAAGATATTCAAAATTATTTATAAATGTAAGGACAGGTACGAGCTAGTACAGCACCGTACGGCCAGTGATAACAAATTGAATAGATACGGTTGCAAACAAGAATACAGTATTATGTGAGCTAGAGTAATATGAATGATTATTGCTGCAGTGCAATTGTACACCTGCAGAGTGAATATATACTGGGCAGTTACCCGGCCCTCGGCCAGCTGTTATCACATGACGACCGCCATTATATCATCCCCCTCTCGAGCTGCAAACCGTCTGGGCTGCCATACCCATACATAATGAGATAAGAACAGACATGAAGGTCCAGACTGGTACACTGTCATATGGCATCAGAAATCCCGCAACCGATCGGTACGCTAAAGGGTAATCTTTCTGTCGATCTGGTATACAAGAAACCTCCACCTCCAGTAGTAGATTGTAAAACCGCATGGCGATGCCATTTGTACTGGCTGCGATCCACTAAGAGAAGAGAAAAGAAGAAACAAGAAAAACCTGAAAGAGACCATCCAATTTGGCCTGTCCCATACTTTCGGATTTCTGAATGCATGGACATTACCCTAAAACAGCTTAATATTAATGCTTCAAATCGTACTCCTGATGGAACATGGTGACTAGCTCTTGAGTATTCTTGAGGTTTTCAGCAGGTTCCCAGCTCGTTTGCATGTAGTTGTAGTCTGCCAATTGAACAAGATAGTGGAGTTTGCGGTAGCATTGCTTCGAGGCGAAGATTTGTTTGACCTTCCATTCATGAGGATCATTGACAATCATCGGCTGCAATTCCGATCGTGGGTGGCCGATAGCAGGAGGCCAGCAATTGTCAAGTGAAAAGACATAAAAGATGTTGTGAATATGCATTATGCTCGGCAAGTCTAGTTTGTAAGTGTTTCTATTGATGACTTTACTCACTGTGTATGGCCCAGCCGACTGATAATCCAGTTTCTTGGAGGGCCGAGTCGTCTGGATATTCTGAGTTGAGAGCTAGACCTTATCTCCAGCCTCGAACATTATTTCCTTGCCTCAGACATACTTTGTCTCGCAGGCTTGGGCATCTAGAAGGAGCTCTTGGAGGATTCGATAAGTTTCTTGCCGTCCAGCAACCATGATGTCTGTGTGCACCTCGGACTTCAAGTGAGGGCAGATTCTAATCCAGAATTGACTTGTGAAATGAGTGCCGCAATCAGTGATGATGTTGTTGGGTATACCATCTTTGCAAATGACAAGTTCGATGAAGATCATGTCCGGTTCCAGTGAATCAAGGTCATTCTGACATGGAATGTAGATGGCCAGCTTGGTGAGGTGATCAATGATGACAAGGATGCCCATATACTCAGATACTATTGACTCATTCAAGTTGGTGACAACATCTATGGTGACTCCTTCCCAGGGTCAAGATGGTGGTTCTTGCGGCATGTTGACTCCATAGTGGATAGGACAGGGGGACTTCACTGAGTTGTACACTTCAGACCTGCTCACATATCATCAGACATACATGTCCATTGTAGGCCAGTAAATATCTCTAGATATTAGTTCAGCAGTTTTAAGGGCTCCAAAAGGACCAGATTCAGGATTGTCATGAAAAAGATATATCATTTTGCTGTGCAGAGTCTCGTCTGCAGAAATGTATATCCTCCCTTCCAATGTGAGAGCTCCAGTGATGACTTTCCGATTCTTATCCAAATTGTCTTCACCATTGGGCAAGGATTTGTCGACTAGCTTTCCCAAGACGTTGACAGCCATGTGGTGTGTAGCTTGGGCGCGCTTCAAAGCCAGCAGGAGGTCATCATATGGTTTGACAGAAGTCTCTACCAATGTGGCTGCTAGAGTGGCCAGGAGTCATATGACCGGTCTCTCATAGCTAATCTCATAGTTGGGCCTTTACAATGGGTCGTCGGCTGGGTTTTTGTTTCCTTCCAGGTGCTCAATGACAAAGTCACATGATGATGAGATAGTGGCCCAGCAGGCTAGCCATCGTGCGAACATTATTGACGTCTTCAAGTACAGGAGATGTATGTGATCCAACTGCACTGACACCTTGCACCTGGCACCCTTGAGGTAATATTGCAACTGTTGCATTGTCTCCACGATGGCCAAGAGCTTGCGATTGTATATGTTATAATTCTGCTCTACTGGGGATCACTTGCAGCAGTAGACATTGACATGGTGGGGGATACCAAAGTTATCGAACTGATTGAGAATGCTGGCCATTGCAATGCTACTGGCATCAGTCAGAAGAATGATTGGCTTGGTATGGTCAAAGTGCTGCAGGATCGGTGCATCGGAAAAGGCTTTCTTGAGTGTCTTGAATGCCAACTCGGCTTCTTTTGTCCATTCCCATGTGGTTTTCAACTTTTCGGTTGACTTTGTGTGACCTCCTGAGTCTCTGGGTGTTTTGACTTTTCTGGGATTGCTTGACTTTAGTGGTGCAGTGAGTGGAAGTGTCACCTTTTCATATTTTCTTTTGACTCTTCAGTAGAAGTTGGTGAAACCTAGAAGTACTTCCACATCTTGAACTGAATTGAGAGTCGGCCAGTCTTTGATTGTTGTGATAGAATCTGTTTCCATGACGATATTGTCACGAGCAATGATGAACATGAGGAAGCCGACCTCAGTTACTCTGAATTGGCACTTTTTGGCTTTGAAGCAGACACCATATTTGCAAAGTCATTGTAGCACTGGTCTCACATGCTCATCCTGCTCTGTTTGTTTTCCAAATAAATCAGGATATTGCCAAGGTAACATACAATGCAGTTATCAATGTAGGATCTCAGACAATCATCAATATATGCCTGGAGTGTAGCTGGTACATTCATCAAGCGAAAGGGCATGACTCTGTATTCGAAGTGGCCGTACTGAATTCGGAATACTGTTTTTTCTCATCTCGCTCTTTCATTGTAATAAGGTTATAGAAACCACAGAGGTCCAGCTGGGTGAAAACCCTGGCGCTGCACAAACAGTCAAGCATCTCTGAGATCAGAGAGAGGGAATATCTGTGTTTTACAGTGACGGCATTCAAGGCTCGGTAGTCGATTCAAAGCCTGAGGCCTCCATCATTTGTTTCGGCAAAAAGTATTGGTGCTGCTGCTGGCAATGATGACTGCTGGATGAAACCCTTGGCCAAGTTTGTTACAATTTAAGCCTTCAAGATTTACAGCTCAACCTCGGAATGGCTGTAAATCCGCCCATATGGCAACTGACAGCTGGGCTCCAAATAATCACATAGTCGATTGGCTGATGCAGTGGTAATGTCTCTGCCGTGGGCTTGTGAAAGACTTCGACAGATTCTTTGAATTTGGCGAGAATGAACCCGCCATTATTGGTGACTATCAATTGCGCTTCTGTACCATCTGCATGCATTAGCACTGGATCCATACAGGGACATAACAGCGGAGGTGTTGTGGAAACCAGAAGCCATGGGTCCACTGGCCGTCCACAAAGAAACCAACTCGCTGCAGCCGGTGTACTCCCTTCTTGATTTGGCCAGCTGGTAGATGTCATTCAAGTTCCATATTGTTGGAAACTCTTCTGCCAGAACTACCGCCACTGATCTTGCTTGTCGTCCGGCTGGAGGGGCTTCTCTCATCTTGCACCTCAGTGATTCATTCCATGGAAGCTCCCAGCAACCCAGTGCACTTGCCAATGTGCAAAGGTGAATGTTCTCTACAACCTCACCACTAGCAAAGAGATTGTGAATACTATAGCTCCAAGTATTTGTATGTCCGCAGGAACCCTGTTTTGCCCCCGGGTGTCAGTTTCTGCCACCATGGTCTGTTCAAAGTGCACTTGATCTCCTGGAGCACTGCCATTCGGTGGCTGTTGGGAAATTGATGGTCGACATGTCCAATCAATATTGGGGTTTTGGATGCTGAACTATGGCAACCCTAGTACAAGATCGTAAGTCCACATCGGTACGACTAGTACATCCAACACTTCAACCTGTGACAAATGCTCAAGGTACTGAACCGTCATTGTCACTTTCCAGCTATCCCTGGCTGACTCCATCACATTGTACATCCAATCCAAGGGTGGTGATGCCTGCCGCTTCGGCTCTCACACAGAGTTTTCTCTGGAGTCTTGGATATATAAAGCTGCTTGTTGTGCTGTAGGCGATAAGTGCTAGTATATATTGTATTTCACCATGTTGGTCACGAACTTGGAATCCATGAATGAATTGAGCTGAATCCGGATCTGCTGTAAGCAACAGAGATACTAGCGTGTCATGTGTACTCGCAGGCTCTCCAGGACTACCCTTCGTTTTAATGATATTCAGTGGGGCTGGATCACATCCAAGTCACCATTTATGCCATGCACCAAGTGTTCCCATTCCAAGCTCAGTTTTAGCCCAGATGATTTGCCAAGCCAAGTTCGGGAGAGGTAATCGAGCTTTATGACTGCTGGGTTTCAAAATGACCACTGATGTTTAATTTGGCGGTTACCTTGGCCATAG
>WHVE01001329.1:0-17597 GCA_015178995.1 Trichophaea hybrida
TCATTGTGTTGTAATATTCCTGGCATCCATCCAGACTCGATCCCCAACCTTCATCTGCACTCCCTCTCGTCGATGCTTGTCCGCTTGTTCCGCTTGAATATCTTGTGCCCGAGTCATTTCAGCCTTGATTTGATGGAAGATATCGTTCATTTTCTGGGAAAGGGTATTTGCGTTTACTTCCCTGATATCATTGCCATTCTGAATCGGATGTTGACTGAAGGTCATTCTTGGATGAAATCCATAATTGCCAATGAATGGTGAGCATCCTGTTGTTTCCGAGGCGTGATTGTTCGACGCGAATTCTGCCATTGGTAGCCACTGTGTCCAGTCGTTCTGTTGGTAATTGCCAAAGGCCCAAAGGTACTGTTTCATGGTGGCGTTCATTCGCTCCGTTTGGCCATCAGTGTGTGGATGAAATGCGGTTGAGAGCCTTCGTTCAATCCCGAGTCATTCACAAATATGTCTCCAGAATTCCGAGGCGAATTGAGGGCCTGTGTCCGATACTATGGTGTTGGGTAAGCCATGTAATTTGAACACCTCATGTATACACATTTCCCCCAGCTGCTTGCCGCCTGTATCGTCCCGACATGGCACTAAATGGTTCATTTTCGACAGTCTATCAACTACTACCCATATGGCGTTGTTACCCTCGATTTCGGTAATCCCACCACGAAATCCATACTCAGATCAATCCATGGTTGTTGCGGTATTTCCAATGGTTTAAGCCATCCGTGAATTTTCTGATGAGTGGCTTTGCTGCGTTGACATATGTGGCAGTTCCGTACGTACCTGTCCACATCCTTCCTCATACCTGACCATTGATGACTTCTTTTGAGGAGTTCGAGGTTTTTGCTCGTCCTGGATGTCCTGCTGCTGGTGTATCGTGATGTCCTTTATCAGTTGAAGTTTCTTCGAAGTTTCTTCGCTGACAATTTCCGTGGCATTGATACACAGTCCTTCGCTGCTGTCATACGGGCAGTCCTTGCACACCCTTTGAATCCATTCCATAACTCCTCTGGACTAACTTCATCTGCTTCTCGACTGACTACTTCCGCAAACGCTACCACCAATCCTTCTGTATTCTTTGATCAAGATTTTCCGTCTTTCAGCACGATTTGTTGGGTTTTTTCTGCCCCCCCTTCGGAGGAATGTCTCCTGGCATTCTGGTGAGTGCATCGGGCTTCTGACCCTGTTTTCCTGGACGGAATATAATCTTGAACTTGAATCTTGATAGGAATTCAGACCATCTTGTTTGCCTTCTATTGAGTAGCTTTGACATCATGAAGTATTGATTCTTATGGTCTGTCAGTATTTTAATAGGATGTACTGACCCTTCGCATTCCGGTCTCCATTGTTCCAGGTTTAACGATGGCTCCCAGCTCTTGATCATAGATTTCGTAATTTTCTTCCGCTGGTGTATGTTTCTTTGAAAAGAATGCCACTGGATGGAGGATTCCTTGATCGTCGTACTGTGATAATACTCCCGCGGATACATAACTCGATGCGTCGGTTTCCAGGACGATTTCCTTTTCGTAATCGAATGTGCTAGGACTGGTGCTGTTGTAAATGCTTCCTTCAATTCGGCAAATGCTCTCTTTTGATCAGGGCCCCAGTGAAAGGTACCAGTTTTTCGTAAGTTTGGTTAATGGTTGGACCACCCTGCTATAGTTTCTTATAAACCTTCGGTAGAAGTTTGCGAATCCTAAAAACGCTTGAACTTCCTTGAGCTTGCCAGGTGCTTCCCACTCCTTCACCGCTGTTACTTTTTCCGGGTCCATTCTAATCCCATTTACCCCAACTATCAATCCCAGATACTTCACTTCCTGTTGATGAAACTCGCATTTTTCCGCTTTCAGATACAGACCGGCCTCCTTAAGCGTCGTCATTATTGCTCTGACGTGTTCCTTATGTTCCTTTAAATTGTCACTGTAATAAGGATGTCGTCCAGGAATGCCGTACAGAAGATGTCCAGAAAGGGGCGAAGAGTATCGTTGATGAATTCCTGAAAGCTAGCTGGTGCATTGGTGAGTCCGAAGGGCATAACGAGGGATTGAACAGGCCATAACGGTCCTAAAACCGTTTTCCATTCGTCTCCTTCTGCTATTCGGATCATGTTATAGGCATCTCGGACATAGTTTGGTGTACCATTTGGCTTTTGATAATCTGAGCAGGGTTTCCTGGATTAATGGTAACGGATATCGATTTTTATGGTTCCTTCGTTGAGTCCTCGATAGTCCACGCATAGTCGTAAGCCTCCATTCGGTTTAGGTGCGAACAACACCGGTGCTCCGCATGGTGATGATGACGATCTGATGAATCCCTTCGACAAATTCTTTCCAATCCACTCTTTTAGGACCTGATGTTCTTCTCTTGACAGACTGTATATTGGTCCGCAAGGTGGGGTGAATCCGTCTTAGAGTGTGATCTTATGATCGTATGGTCTATGTGGTGGTAGTCTTTCAGCGATTACTTTATCGAAGAGTGGGAGGAACTCATGATATTCTTTAGGAATTAATTGTTCCAGCGGTTTTATCTTGAAGGTCCTTCACTTCTAGGGCCTTGTTGATTTCATATAAGGTTACCGCGTACACCTTGAGTTTCTCCTTCTATTCCGTCTCATAAATGGAGCTGCTGCTATGGGCATATCCAGTTTTGGTCCATCGGATTCCGTTGTTTCCATATGATTTCCCCATACCCATACGCTCGAATGATGTTGACAGTGCTTCTGGCAGTAATCGCTTTCGAATCCTATTCTTTTCTTTTGGAATTTGACTGACATCGTGAAGTTGTAGCCATGGTAATCCAAGTACGATTGGATATGTCCAAGTTTCGTAACGAATGCTGGTAACTGCTCCTGATGTCCGCTTATGCCTAACTCAGTTTAGCCATAGTGGTGATGGTTCCTGATTCGATGGGCCTTCCATCTATAACTTCTAATTCTCTTGATTCTTTAATTCTTGTTCTTGTAATTGATGATGGCGGACGAAATCTTTGTCAATAAATGCTATTCCAGTAGCTCCGCAGTCTATCAAAGCGTGGGTATCAATGATCTTGTCTTCTATTTTCAGCGAGCATTTCACAACGAGATGTTTGCTTTCCATAGAAGACTCTTTTATTTCTGCGCTTGATATAGAAAACTGCGAAATACCAAAACTAGCATTAACTGACAAAGGAGTCGTTTCCAGCGCAATTGCCATCCTTATTGCACTGGACTAAACTTTTCCGACTTACTTCTTTCCTTTCCTGTTTGAATCTGCATCTCCTTCGTTTGCTGCCTTCTTAAAAGGTGACACCTCTGTTTGCCCTGATGCCGCTTTCAACTTCCTTGGGCATGATGCCGCGAAATGTCTGCTATCCCACAGTACATACACATCTCCTTCCCTTCTTCTCTTCCCTTCCTCAGGTGTGATCTTCAGTCCCTTAAGTGCTGAGAGGTCCATTGGAGCGGGGCCGTGATAACCTGCGATTGATCCTGCAGGTGCTGCGTCTGGGGTGGATATGGTGTTGGTCATTCCATCGGACCTTTTATATCCTTCCCACTTTGCAGATTTCTTTCTGAGGCTCTTCTCCTGAGCTGTGAATCCCTTTACGACACCATCTTAACGAATTCGATCATGCTTTCTGGCACCTCGATGTGCTGTATGGAGTCCTTGAGTTCGTTGCACAGTTCTTTTCGTAGTGCGTCTAATTGTGCATCTTCGTTCCATTTGGTGTCTACTACGTATCTTTGGAATTCCGCGTAGTACTGGGACAATTCGCGGTCTTGTTGCCTGAGTTTCTCCTGTTCCATCTTCGCTGTTGTTGCTCTGTCTTGATCTCCAAATGCTACATCCAGCAGGTCAACTAGGTTTTTCAGGGTATTGAGCTTGACTTCCCCTGAGATTTCATTACAGTGTGGCATTAACTGTGCCAGAGCCACTCCCTTTAGGAATCCGACTGCATATCTCAGCTTCTTCTGTTCGTCGCTGAATGCCTTTAGTTTTCCGGCTATCTTTAATGCTAGCTGCACCTTCCACCCTCGAAGTTCCTTCCTATCTTCTCCTGAGAAGCTGGCGATGTCATTAACTTTTTCCTCTTGCTCATCTCTCTCCGTCCTTTCTCCTATTTCCCCCCTTCTTCCTTCCGTCAACTTCAGGATTTTAGTTACCTGTTGTCGATTTTCCTCCGCAAGATCCCAAAATATCTCCATTTGAGCATGAGCATCTTCCAGATCTTTTTTCAATTCCGCCAGGTCTGGATTTGCCTCCTCCAATGTCTGTTTTAGGATCCGGACTTCTTCTTCCAGATCTCCATGACTGCATGCTTGTGGTGATTGCGCGGCGTCCGCCGTTTGTTGGGTGAGCTGTAGTTCCTGCTTCAAGTTGTCTCTTTCCTGGACGACTTTCACTTCTTCTGCCAACAATTCCGATATTCGGACTTCCGCATTCTTCACAGATTGCCGTTCCTTGAGCAATTCGTTCAGTCTGCTGGTTGTTGGTAACTGGCTTATTGCTTTGAGCGCTTTGTTGATGTCCTCGATGTGCTCCCTGAGCTGTACATCGATCATGGTTTCTATATTCTTCATTGCCACTATTTCCAGCTCACACTGTACGGCTCCAGTCAACGTGACATCGCAAGTTGATTGTGTGGATTCTCCGGACATCTTTCTGGTAATATAGAGAGGCGGCTGTGAGGAGGCGGGGTTCTGTCAAACAGTCTCTGACATCGTCTATAATGCCTTGGATTTGTTGTACTGCCGCATCAATTTCTGCCTCTAGAAATGGGTTGACCATCTACCAGAACAACACCTCGTGTTTGCTGGGTGTTGTTACACTGATCAGCGGGGCTGGTAAAGGGGCCGGATGTAATTCGCTGTCAACTGCTTTTGTCTTGTTCGCTTTTCGTTCGTTGTAATCCGCCTACGAGATTTGACTTTCTATGTCCTTCTGTATTGCTTTCATCGTCGATTCGGTTTTTGTTGATTGAGCTTCTGCTGCTCTGCCGATGGTTGTATGCGTTGCTCCGCAGTTATGTTCGCAGTAGCACGGTTCCTCGTTCTGGCAATCAACGTGAAGACTGTGATACTTGGTCCAGAAATTTTTGAATACTGTGTCGTCGATTTGGAGGCCTCCTCCGTTGCTTGCTGCTTCTGTCCAGTAGCTATTGCAAGGAGATATCGCTTGTGGTTCGTCCCAGAAGTATGCTGCCAAAGGTTCCTCGGGTTCATTGAGGATAGCGTCGATGCTATCGAAGGCGTTCAGGGGTTCTGGTTCAAAGAGGGTGATGGTTCGACCAGCTAGGTCGAGAAAATTGATTCGGGATTGTTGAGGTTTGTTGCTGTCGTAAGCTGGCATTTAAAACAGCGTGGATCCTTCTCTTCGATGTTTCCACAGGCACACAACGCAGGAGAGTATCCAAAAGCTGTGTACTGTGAGTTTGTTCTCGAAGTTTCCAACTTATTTAAACACAGAACAAAGGGAGTTGCAAGGTCTGTGGCAAAAGTAACAACCGCTTTGATGAGAATAGCGGCACATATACTGTAGTATAACCGGTAGAATCGATTGTAGACTCGTTCTTCTTGTCAGGGTTTCAAGGCTCGGAGTTCTAGGGGTTATAAATAACAAAAAAGATCCGAGGGGCAGTGATCGCGGGTACTGGGTGAACTACTAGAGACTCGAAATCCGGAATCACAGAAGTGAACAGCGGTTGATGCCGAAGCTATTGATTGTTTTGTAGACTAGACAACAAGTGAAGAACAAACCTATCCTCCGCAAATCCAGCATCCTTATATACAGTTAATGCGACCGTCGTCACTTAAACTCACTCGCTCCGAAATACATCCTAACTTCACCCAATTATGTTCTGCAACCCCTTCGATCTGCTGCTACGCCATAACCATCACACCATATTTACAACGCAACTAACAAAACCTGATTCCTTTCAGCGAAACCGGATTCTTTCCAACAAACCTGATTCTTTCCAACAAAACCTGATTTCTTCCAACGAAACCTGCTTCTCTTTCGTATTTCCCCTTTCCCTTCATCGATCTTTACTCCCTCTTCGATCCTCACTCGACACAACCGTGACATTGACGAAGGCGAAGGCAATGGCCATGATGACTTGCAGCCCCATAACTAACACGAATCAGACACCATCAAAATCCTCCTCCAAGTGCTACAACAGCAGAAAAATATTTTGGACGGCATCATAAGGCAGAACGCGATGCTGATTGAAGCCAATGCAAGGCAAATGAGCGCACCAACCGAAGTTCCCTCCAATGCCACAAAGCAGCTCACAATGTCAAACCCAATACAATTCTACGGTGGGGCGGTGGAATCGGTAATCCTCTTAGACTCACTCCATTGAAACATCCGAGTTCACTGCATATACTTCCGGCAGGGAGACATCGAGTATGTCCATTATGCACTGGACTATCTCAGCTGCTGGTCAAATCATCCCAAACCGAATCATGTGAAGACGAGTATGACCGATCCATTCTCATTGGGCCAAGAGCAACTAGCGAAAAACAGCCTAGTCCAGTTTGAATTCGAACTCTTCGTGGAGGAATTGCGGAAGCAATACGGTGACAAGGAATGGATACCCAATACCAGAAGTCAAAATTTCACTGAGTTCAATCAGGGGAATTTGAATAAGAATGTGACCATTTGAGCAGATGCGAATGCACGACAGGAAATTTGGTGAGATTCAAACATTGATGAAACCCTGCACTTCACGCCGCTTAACTATCAGGTTTGGGCGGGCTTGAAGCCCGAGCTACACTTCAAAATTATGCGATTCACCCCCGAGAGTCGCATATTTGATGGACCAGATGCACTGTTCAACCAAGTGGCAGATGTTGAAACACAGCCGAATCAACGAGAGCAACAGAAACAACCGGAACCATCCCGTTGGCAGAAAGTCAACCGCAAACTCAATTTCAGACCATCCATCTCACAGCCGACACACACAAAGCCTCAAGGCACAGGCACCAGCTCTAGACCAAATGTCAGATGCTGCACAGTCAAACCACCAGCAGCATAGATTTCGGTGGAAGTTTACACCAAACAGAAAGCAGACGGAATATGCGCCAGATATGTTGGCAGCGATGATAAAACTTACCACTGCCTAAGATACTCTCGTGCCACCATTCTTGATGAACTCGAACCCAACTCAGGCCAAGGGGACCGCCAAATAAAACATCAGTAGTCATTTGACACCCAGCAGTCCAAAAACTAGTGTACCTCTCACGACACTTGGCTCAGTGGAAGTGGTTTGACCAAACAGCGCTGGGAATGGAAACCCTCAGCACCTGCACATTAATGGCAACTTTGAATGAGATACAACCCCACCAAATATCATGAAAATCGAGGGTTGTCCTGGAGAACCCACGACCACACATGTCAAGCCACTATCTCGGTGGCACAGCACGTCTGAATTCAGCTCACATCATTCACACAGTCTGAGTTCAATATTGACAGGGAACATTGCAACGCGTACGAGAACTTATCAACTGTGGTGCGACAAGCATCTTCATGTCTCCAAGGTTCCGAAATTAACTCGGCCTGAGAGACCATGCGCCAGGCATCACCACCCTGAGATTGAATGGGCATGCGATGGAGTCAGCCATGGATAGCTGGAAAGTGACGATGATGGTTCAGTACCATGAACATATCGCACTGGTTGAAGAGTCGGAAGTACTAGTCGTACCAATGCAGGCCTACGATCTCGTACTAGGGTTGCCATAGATCAGCAACTGAAACCGCAACAATGATTGGACACGTCGACAATTAATCTCTCTACCGACGCTGAGTAGGAGTGTTCCAGGAGAAGCAGTGCACTTGGAACAGACCATGCAGGTGGAAAGTAACCCCTGTGGGCAAAAGGTGGTTCCTCCGGACATACAAATGCTCTGAGCTACTGCATTCGACGATCTCTTAGCTAGTGATAAGGTTGTGGCGGCCTTTGCCCTATGGATTGGGCAGTGCACAGGGTTGCTGGGAGCTTCCTTGGAAGGTATCACCGCAGTGCGAGGTGAGAGAAGCCCCTGTATCAGCAATGTCAATCATGCGGTCCCGGAAGCCCTGGGACCCTCCAGAGGTGGCGGAGCGTGATTTCGAATTACATATTCTGCCGAGCCTCCGGGAGCTGCCAGGAGTACCGGGGAATGGTTCTGGAGTGTCAAGGAGTACCTGGGTAAGGTTCTGAAACCTCCTGAAGCGCCAGTGCATGGTTCTGTAGCCTCCAGCAGCACCAGTCTAAGGTTAGGGAGCCTCTGGGTGCACTGGTATATAATTCTGGAGTTCAGGTGTCAAGGGTTCAAGGCTGGGAGTTCTAGGGGTTATTAAAACCAAATGTGAGAGTGCAGTGATCGCGGGTACTGAGTAACAAACTAGAGACTCGAAATCCGGAATTACAGAATTGAACAAAGGTTTGGTGCCGAAGCTATTGATTGTTTTGTAAACTCAAGAACGAGTGAAGTACACACCTATCCAACACAAATCCAGCGTCCTTATATACACTTAACGCGACCGTCGTCATCTTTACTCACTCGTTCCGAAATACATCCTAACACCACCCAACTCTGTACTCAACCCTTTCAGCTTGCGGCTTACGCCATAACTCTCACGCCATATTTACAACGCAAGCAAAGAAACCTGATTCCTTCCAACGAAACCTGCTTTCCTTCCAACGAAACCTGTTTTCCTTCGTATTCCCTTTACCATTCATGGATTCTTACGCCCTCTTCGATCCTCACTCGACACAACCGTGACAGTAGCTCCCCCTCCCACATGCTGAATTCTTACGAAGCTGTTGATCCGGGCTTGCCAGGTTGTTCCCCATGAAAAATGTCGATTGCTTGGAGTCCATCCACGTCAACCGCTGGTTCCCAGCCTTGTTTATCATAGCCTTTCCACTTGACCAGGTACTGCAGCTGTCAATGAAATATCCTCGAGTCGTCGATACATTCGAGTTCGTATTCTTTTTCTCCGTCCACGACAACTGCAGGTGGTGCGGATTCAATTTGCCCTGGCAAAGGGTCTTCTGACACTTTGGTCAAGCGGGAGATTGGTTGTACTGGGTGAATGTGATGGTTCTTGGGTAATTGTAATCGCTAAGCCCACGGGCTAATGACATCCATAATTTTGTAGGGCCCCACGCATTTCAAGTCAAGCTTCTTGCTGGGTCGTTGTGTTGTAATATTCCTGGCGTCCATCCAGACCTGATCCCCAACCTTCATCTGCATTCCCTCTCGTCCATCCATGTCCGCTTGTTGCGCTTGAATATCTTGTGCTCAAGTCATTTCAGCCTTCATCTGTTGGAGGATATCGTTCATTTTCTGGGAGAGGGTATTTGCGTTTGCTTCGCTGATGTCATTTCCATTCTGAATCGGATGTTGACTGAAGGTTATTCTTGAATGAAATCAGTAAGTGCCAAAGAATGGTGAGCATCCTGTGGTTTGCGAGGCATGATTGTTCGACGCAAATTCTGCCATTGGTAGCCACTGTGTCCACTCATTCTGTTGATAATTGACAAAGGCCCTGAGGTACTGTTCCATAATGGTGTTCATTCGTTGCGTTTGGCCATCGGTTTATGGGTGAGATGCAGTTGAAAGTTTTCGTTCGATTCCGAGTCTTTCGCAGGGATGTCTCCGGAACTCCGAAGCCAATTGACATCCTCTATCCGATACTGTAGTGTCCGGTAAGACATGTAATTTGAACACTTCTCGTATAAACGTTTCGCCCAGTTGCCTTGCACCTGTATTGTCTCGTCGTGGTACTAAGTGCTTCATTTTTGGCAGTCTATCCACTACTACCCATATGGCATTGTACCCCTCGCTTTCTGGTAATCCCACCACGAAATCCATACTTAGATCCTTCCATGGTTATTGTGGTACTTCCAGTGGTTTGAGCCATCCATGAATTTCCTGATGGGTTGCTTTGCTGTGTTAACATATTTGGCAGATTTGTACGTACCTGTTCATGTCCTTCCTCATACTTGGTCATTGATGATATATTTTAAGCAGTTCGAAGGTTTTTGCTCGTCCTGGATGTCCTGCCGCTGGTGTATCATGATTATCCTTTATCTGTTGAAGTTTCTTCGAAATTTCTTCGCTGACGATTTCTGTGGCAGTGGCATATAGTCCCTCACTGCTGACATACGGGCAGTCCTTGCACACCCTTTGAATTCAATTCCATAACTCCTCTGGACAAATTTCATCTGCTTCCCGACTGACTACTTCCGCAAACTCTACCACCAATCCCATCTGTATTCTTTGATCAAGATTTTCTGTCTTCAGCCCGATTTGTTGGGTTTTTTCTGGCCCCCTTTCGGAGGTATGTCACCTGGGATTCTGGTGAGTGCATCGGGCTTTTGGCCCTGTTTTCCTGGATGGTATATAATCTTGAACTTGAATCTTGAAAGGAATTCACACCATCATGTTTGCCTTCTGTTGAGTAGCTTTGATGTCATGACGGATTCGAGATTCTTGTGGTCTATCAGTATTTTCATTGAATGTACTGACCCTTCGCATTCCGGTCTCCATTGTTCCAGGCTTTTAACAATGGCTCCCAGCTCTTGATCATAGATTTCGTAATGTTCTTCTGCTGGTGTGTGTTTCTTTGAAAAGAATGTTCCTGGGTGAAGAATTCCTTGTTCGTCACATTGTGATAATACTCCCGCAGATATATAACTCGATGAGTCTGTTTCCAGGACGATTTCCTTTTCGTATTCGAAATGTGCTAAGACTGGTACTGTTGTAAATGCTTCCTTGCACACGGAAAACTCTCTCTTTTGATCGGGGCCCCAGTGGAAATGTACCAGTTTTTTCGTAAGTTTGGTTAATGGTTGGACCACTGTGCTATAGTTTCTTATAAACCTTCGGTAGAAGTTTGCAACTTCTAAAAACGCTTGAACTTCGTTGAGCTTGCCGGGTGCTTCCCACTCCTTAACCGCTGTCACTTTTTCAGGATCCATTCTAATCCCATTGACCCCATTTATTCATCCCAGATACTTCACTTCCTGTTCATGGAATTGGCATTTTTCCGCCTTCAGATACAGACCGGCTTCCTTAAGCGTCGTCATTATTGCTCTGACATGATCCTCATGTTCCTTTAAATTGTCACTGTAGATCAGGATATCGTCCAAAAATGCCTTACAGATGATGTCCAGAAACAGGCGAAGAGTGTCATTGATGAATTCCTGAAAGCTAGCTGGTGCATTGGTGAGGCCGAAGGGCATGACGAGGGATTCGAACAGGCCATAATGGGTCCTAAATGCGGTTTTCCATTAGTCTCCTTCTGTGATTCGGATCATATTGTATGTATCTCGGACGTCTAGTTTGCTGTACCATTTGGCTTTTGATAATGTCAGCAGAGTTTCCTGGATCAATGGTAATGGATGTTTTTTCATTGTTCCTTTGTTGAATTCTCGATAGTCTACACATAGTCTTAAGCCTCCATTCGGTGTATGTGCGAACATCACTGGTACTCCGCATGATGATGATGACGATCTGATGAATCCCTTCGACAAGTTCTTTCAATCCACTTTTTTACTACCAGAAGTTCATCTCTTGACAGGCTGTATATTGGTCTGAAAGGTGGGGTGAAGCCATCTTGGAGTGTAATCTTATGATCGTATGGCCTATGTGGTAGTAGTCTTTCAGCGGCTACTTGTCAAAGAGGGGAGAAACGCATGATATTCCTTGGGAATAACTGATCCAGCGGTTTTCTTGAAGGACCTTGACTTCTAGGGCCTTGTTGATTTCGTATAAGGTTACCGCGTATACCTGAGTTTCTTCTTTCTCTTTCGTCTCATAATGGGGCTGCTGCTATGGCACATATGTCCAGTTTTGGCCCATCTGATCCGTGTTTCCATATGATTCCATACCCATACTCGCATGATGTTGACAGTGCTCTGGCAGTAATCGCTTTCAATCCTATTCTTTTCTTTGGAATTTGACTGTAACATCGTGAAGTTGTAGCCATGGTAATCCAAGTACGATTGGATAGTGTCCAAGTTTTGTAACAATGCTGGTAGTTGCTCCTGATGTCCCATGTATACCTAGGTCATTTAGCCATAGTGGTAATGGTTCCTGATTCGATGGGTCTTCCATCTATAACTTCCAACTCCCTTGATTTTTTAATTCTTTTCTTGTAATTGATGATGGCGGACGAAATCTTTGTCAATAATGCTATTCCAGTAGCTCCGCAGTCTATCAAAGCGTGGGTATCAATGATTTGTCTTCTATTTTCAGCGAGCATTTCACAACGAGATGTTTGCTTTCCATAGAAGACTCTTTTATTTCTGCGCTTGATATAGAAAACTGCGAAATACCAAAACTAGCATTAACTGACAAAGGAGATTCGTTCCAGCGCAATTGCCATCCTTATTGCACTGGACTAAACTTTTCCCGATTCCACTTCATTTCCTTTTCCTGTTGTCGATTCTGCATCTCCCTCATTTGCTACCTTCTTGAAAGGTGACACTTCCGTTTCTCCTATGCTGACTTCAGCTTCCTTGCATGATGCCCGAAATGTCTGCTGTCCCCACAGTACATGCATTGTCCCCTCCCTTCGTCTCTTTCTTTCCTCAGGTGTAATCTTTTTTTCTAATACTGCTGAAAGGTCCATCGGAGCGGGGCATGGTAGCCTGCAACTGATCCTGCGGGTGCCGAATCTGGGGCGGATGTGATGTTGGTCGTTGAATTGGACCTCTTGTATCCCTCCCATTTCCCAGTTTTGTTTTCCGCCCCTTGTTGGAAATATGGTAGCGGGTGCTGTGAGTACGTCTAAAAGCGATATTGTTCTCTCTACTCTAGCAGTCTCTTCATATTCAGAATGACAAGGCCACATCAGCCGCACCGCCATCAGGCGGACTCGGGCCCTGGGTTGAGTGCATTTCCAATACTCCCACTCCGTGAATACCCCGCCCATACAAAGTCAAACATAAAGAGAGCAAAAGTACAGAGAACAACTAAAGGAAAGACTAAGTACAACACAGTAAGTAAGTACAAAGTCAAATGAGACGGACTCGTCGTCAAGCTCGATGCTTCCAAAGAAAAAACAAAACTGACGGCCCTTGGCCCGTGCAATGACCCCTGCAACCCTAACCCTGCTCAACGTCATTTCAGTGACAACCGCCCGCGGTCAACAGCCATCAACGAGTAAAATCAACCACAACTCAACAAACAAGATAAAGAAACACAGTTGCAGCCAAACTAATATATGCCCATACTGGCACGGTGCTGCACAAATTTCTCCCTAGGCAGAGCCTTTGTAAGACAGTCTGCTACCATAACTCCAGTGGGAGTATACTCCAGAGATACTTCTCCTCCTTCAACCTTTTCCCTAACGAAGTGATGCTGAATATCAATATGCTTAGTGCGAGCATGGTACTCGGATTGTGTGCAAGTGCAATGCATCCTTTTTGTCTGCAAAGATGGTGATAGAAGGGAGCTTCTTGTACTGGCGATCCAGAATCTCACTGAGGAGGAAGCGAAGCCAAATTGCTTCCTTAGTAGCCTGAGTGAGTGCCATATACTCAGCTTCGGTGGAGGACAAGGCCACGGTGGCCTGTTTCTTGCTTGACCAGGAGACTGGCGATTGACCAGCCAGAAAGATGTAAGCACCTGTGCTATGGCGCGAATCTAGACACCCAGCCCAATCGCTATCGCTGTAGCCAGCGATCTCTGTATCCCATAGGATCTTGGATAGTGGGGCTGGGTTACGGTCGACGTTGAGGAGCTGGCCTTGGGAATGACTTCGAAAGCAGAACACCTCGTTAGGTGCAGTTGCAGGTGTGCAGATCCTCGAATGTACCTGAGGATGTGATGGAGGGCTGCAAGATGATCGACTGGGAGCACTGGAAAACTGAGAGACTGCTCCCACTGCATATGAGAGGTCTGGCCTGGTAGCCAGCATCAGGTACATGATCGAACCAACGATGCTTCGATAGAGAGTAGCATCATGTTGGGAGAGAAGAGCTCCAGATTCCTTTCTGAGCTTTGTACCTGGACTGAGAGGAGTACTGTAAGGATGGCTGGAGGAGAACTGAAACGGTCAAAGGATATGCTAGCATATCACTCCTGTGAGAGATGAAGTGTATTTTCATCTCGAGTAACAGCAATTCCAAGAAAGGAGGAGAGGGGACCAATATCTGACATCTCAAAACAAATATTCAACTTTTTTGGTCACTTTCAAAATCACCAATCAACCCAAAGTCATCGACATAGACCATAAGATGAAAGTTCAAGAGGTATTGAAGCATACCCAGTAATCTGCTTCCCCTCTCTGCAGACCATGCAGTGTAAAGAATCCACACAATGCCTGGTTGAGAACATATAATAACTGTTTAAGCCATTGAAAGTCTTATGAATTTGGAACACTGCTTCCTTCTGGGACTCACTCGAAATGCCTGGAGGCAGCTCTTTGTATATGACTGCTCATCACCACTCAGATCCGCCCAAGAAATAAGGTTTGAATATTCATCAGGTGGATTTCAAAGTGTTTTGATACTGCAAGAACAAGTAGAAGACGAAGTGTCTGAAACTTGACAACTGGGGAAAAAGTTTGAGATAGTCGATGCCATATGAGTGTGTATATCCCTTTGCTACCAGTAGTGCATTGTACCTCTGCATCTCTCCTTTTGGTCCGCAGGTCATCTTAAAGATCCATCTGTATCCAATAATTTTCGATACTCGGTTAAGTTTCGATGCACTTCCGCCCAGACTTTATTCTTCAAATTGATTCCAATTCCTCATGGCATGCTTGCTTCTACTGACTTGTTGTGTGGATTCATAGCCTGTACCTATGATTGAGGTTCTTCAATAGATGTTGTTGCCTGTGCTATTACAGCAGTCTCCCATTACTGCCAGTCTGCTGGGTTCGTTGTGACTGTTCCTCATGGAATGTCGGGTGCTAATATGCCAGCATTCTTGCATGAGCTCTGCCTTCTCAATGGTCATACAACTGCACTGGTTTCTTCATCATTGACTGCGGTCCTGGGAGCTGGAGCATTGACTGTAATCAAATCAAGGGTTTCTTTATGTTCTGACTTCGATTGGTTTCTGCTGGTGGAAGTGTATCTGTATGTTTGTCTGCCTTCGATGCTTCAAGGCAACTCCTGAGTCCTCCTCTTCATCTTCATGATGATATCACAAATGGATATAGTACTGCCGCTGGTGCTGGAGTGAATGACAAACATTCCTGGTGATAATTATCGAATGCTTGTGGTACACCCTATACTGATTTCTGCCTTTATAGCCCACAAGATGTGCATTAATGGCATTGGGCTCCCACTTTCTTCGAAGGTCTTTTGTAACATGATGCCAAATCTCGCATCCAAAGGGCTGTAGATGGACTAGCGATTGGGCAGGCTTCCCAGTCCATAACTCATAAGGGGTCTTGGTTTGAGACCTGGTGGGAGTTCGATTCATAATATAAACAGCAGTCCTCGCTGCTTCAGCCCACAGAAAGAGTGGAAGTTAGCACCATACAGCATTGCCTTTGCTCGCCCAACACGTCTATTGACCCTCTCTGCAACTCCATTCTGCTCGTGCGAATAGGCAGTAGAGACTTCATGCTTGCATCCAGAGGAGGCCAGAAATTCCTTGAAAGCATGAGGTGAACTCCCCACCATTATCTGAACGAAATGCCTTAATCTTCACTCCATGCATGGCCTCACATTGTGCAAAGTACTTCTTGACGCTGCCAGCGTCACTTTTCTTCTTGATCGGTTCCAATTCCGTCCAAGAAGTCGCATCATCCCTGAAACTGATATAATACTTTGCTCATCCCAATTATTGAGGTGTCTCTGGTCCACAGAGATCAGAGTGGACCCAGTCGAGTGCAGAGTTCCTCCGGACAGGGCGTGGTGACTGCAATGCGGTTAAGCGTACTGCACCTAGAGGTTAATGTTACTATTCCTGTATAGATGTTAACATTTCTGCCAGCAAAGTTATGAAGTGGCCAAATTTATAAAGATTGAAACTAAACCCCCATAAACCATCCAAGTGGCCTCACCATCAAAAAATGAAAATTGCATTTGCGATGTTGATTATATATTCTTCTGCCATAGCAATCATCAACATTTTTCACTGACAGGTGTCCTTGAATCTTTGCCACCCTATGAAAACTCACAGCGAACAAAATCACTTCCAACCTTCTGTAAAGTAAATGAAAATCTGGAAAAAAGCTATGTATCCATGGGACTTATGACTTCTACAATTTTCGCAATGAAGAAAGTGCCGGTTTTGGCCTCAATTAACGTGTTAGGCGTGTATCTTGCCGCTAGGTGCAGTCCGCACAACCGCTTTACAGTCACCACGCCCTGTCCGGTGAAGCTCTTTGTTGAGAGTATTCGAGGCCCGTTGAGCAGGCTTGGATGATGGATGTTGGGTCTGCTTCCCCTGCAGACATGAAACACATGCCTCGATGGCTGTAGAAGTTAATTCAATACCAGAGGCTGGGTCCTTGGCCAGCTGTTTGATTCCTTCGAATCCATATGCCGAAGGCGTAGGTGCCATTGGAGCAGCGAATCAGCAGCTTCCCGTGAGGGATGCTGAATGCTAGATGATCTGATGGGCACTAAGGCTGTGGCAAGAGCAGCATGGACAACCGGACTCCTTTTGGTGTGAAGCACATATGAGTGTCCAATCAGTGTCGTAGTTGCTATGATATCATGACCATTCAAAATGTGCATGACATGATCAGCTCCCTCGAAATCTCCATTTGGTGGTCCTGAACCTGGCTGGTTGAATACAATCTGACACCCTGACTGGTGGATCAAGCGAAGAGAGAGATGCGAGCTGAATCCAAGTGACGGAATATGGAGCACATCTTTGAGTGTAATGTCTCCAGAGGGTAGGAGCAGCACCACATCTCCCCTACCAGCAGCTTTCACAATGCTGTTATTCGCCAGAGTAACTGTTGTCAAGTCAGAATAGTAGGTGATAAAGTAACCCTGCTGGGAGGTCATATGGTGTGAGGCTCTGCTATCAACAATCCATCAATCCAGAGTGGAGGAGAGTATGCATTATCCTGTGCATTGACCTGGGCCATCCAAGCAACAGCCTGCCTCGTATTGGCAGACCCTGGCCCCTCCGATCCTCCCGGGTAATCCTCCTCTTGCAGTCCTTCGCCCAGTGTCCCTTGAAGTGGCAGTAGCTGCATGTGTCCTTGGAGCGGTTCCCACGCCGCTGATTGTGTGCCACCTTCGAAGCTTCCCATTCTCCGCAAAGAAAGCAACACCTCCTCTCCTGGAAGCTGCGTTCCCCCCAGCAAGCTTCTCATGTTCCAGAATCAGCCTGGATGATACCTCTTCGAAGGTCAGAGACCCAGCATAGGTGATGCTAGTTCTGCAAGGGTGGTACTCCATGGGTAGAGTGTTGAGCAAGAGGAAGATCTGATCATCGTCCTCATAGGCTGTGCACCCAGCACTGAGAAGCTGGTTGAGGAGCTTCTGCAATTTCGACATAAAATCTGACATATCCTCCCCTGATACTGTACCTTAGACAGCTCATTCTTGAGGTACCAGATTCGTTGCTTATCCTTCCTCTGGTACCGTCCTTGAGCATCTTCCACACAGTCGCTGGATCACGCTCAGTCGAGTACCTGTCTCTG